>HE669321.1:16789-202073 GCA_000313835.2 Heliconius melpomene melpomene | reverse complement strand
CAAATACTGGCAACTAAAAAGAGTGGCTATGAGTTTCTTTGCCTGGATCTTCTCATGAGTTCAACTATTTGAACGGGCTTTTTTCAAGTCAAAATTGCACATTTTTTTTGGTTATTTTGTTTTTAAATTTTTTCCACTTTATGATATGTCCAAGTAAATGTTAAGCATTTTTATGGAATAAAGATATTTTGACTTGACTTTGACACGTTGTTGCGTTCCATATTAACGGCGGATGGCGGTTTTTAAATGGAGCAACTGCCATTTGACTTCGAAAACCACTTTAAAAAATTACGCTATAATTTTACATATATTATTTATGGACTATTTTAAGAGCCCTTATAAGCACCCAAACCGATCTGATAGCTCAATCATCCTCCCAGATAGAGATGTACCCTTATTTTGCGCTACTTCTGGAAGGGCCCCACTTTCAGGTTAGTGAGTACGCAAACTTTTATAAAATGACGTCGGTCTGGAGGCCCTAGGAACTTGAAGTAAAAAACTACGAAACTGGAACTACATGCAACCTAAATGGACATTAGAAAGATAAAAGAAATTTTAATTAATATAATGTAAACTACCGGTACAGGCTGCACTAATCCTTGTACTTATTTGTTTATTGGAGGCCCCCTCCAACCTCAAACTTCCTCTTAAGTAGATACGATGCGTTTTTTCAAGGGGTTATTTAGGATTTGATCAAGGGAATTTGCACCATTTGGAGGCCCCCCTGGACCTGAGGCCCGGGGCGGACCGCCCCCGCCGCCCCCCCCTTAGTCCGCCACTGTCTATAGGTAATATAATAATATATCAGCCTTGATATGGATAATATAAGAGTAAAAACTTTTCTTTTGAGTTACTAAGTCTATTAGTAAAAACTACATGAACATCTGTTTATCCCATATAATATAACAAATGGAGAACTTTTCATTTTATTAATATATTGACGATTTAAAAATTTCCAAAAAATAATATTTTTATTTGCCTATGGTCATATTTTTTTTTGTCATTGTCCTAAAAACCCAACAACTAAAATGGTAAAAATAGTTTTATATTTTCCTTTTCAAGTAATGTACAAAAAGATCACGGGAATGAAATAAAAGAAAATAAATAAATCAAAAATATTTATTTGTATACATTTCCATAACTCCAATAACAGTAAAATATGATAAATAGATTAAATAATATTTGTCCATATAAAGCGGGGAGATCCATTGTGATGTAATTTTTAAGCAACGCTTCTTCAGGGCTTTTGACAGAGAAGTAGTCTTTCAGCTTCGTTCTGTGAAAGAGTATATTTTTTTAGTATAAATAATTGAAGCAAGCTTAGTAACCAAACTAAGAAATGATTTTTTTACAAATGCATAAATTAAATTACAATCTCGGACTGTGTACGGTATGGTTATCAGCATGGGCGTATTTAGACATATTTTCCAGAGAGGACCTGGACTTAAGATTAAAGGTTTTTTTTTAATTTTTTTCAGTGTAAATTTTTTGTTATTAAAATTTCTGAGATGGGCACAGCTAACCCGTGGAAATCGGTACAACTCCATTCAGTGTACTCCATTTAGAGTGAGGTACTGTATTGATTAGGTACATTTTAATAAGATATGCATTTTCTCGGTCTAAGACGAAGTGGGATGTTGGGTTCCCTATTCAAAAAAGTTAAAATCACCATAAATATTAATACAGACTGGCAAGAAACAATGTGATAACTATGTAATTCAAAATAAAAGAATAATACTTTACTTGGATCATTTTGTAAATGTGTGCCACTGCTTCCTCGTGCCTGCACGAAATTGGACCTACGGACCTCTTCCCTCCCCAACTGGACGTGAAAGTTAGCTGCGCCTGTGTACCCACAAAGCAGGCCACGAGGAATACGAAGATCAAAACTCTGAACATTTTTTGGTTTATTTTCTTATTTTGTTGTTATTTGAATGGAAGCGCGGATGTTTGTGATCTAATGTCCGATGTCTGTTGCTTTTATATCTCTGAAGCCCTTCGATGTCTAATTTATTTTCAATTATAACAAGAGAAAACTAATTGTGTACGGCCTCTTCAATTTAGAGTGTGATTGTGTGGAAATTTTCTTTTGTTTTCAATGTGGCTTTATCCGGAAAATGCGAATTTAAAATATCAACTATCTTAAAAAAGATTTTTCAGTGAAATTTAATATTTATCCACGTTTGATATCCTGTTTGTCTACCTACATTAGGTTATAGATCACTGTTCTCCTAGCCAGTTGCGTAATACTCAAAAGGAAATAAGAATTTGAATGTCACTAAACGTTAACTTTGCTGCGTTAACTCTATGAAACTCTTTTATCTCTGTTTACCTCACACATAATCTTGACAACTTGTTATGCTGGCCAGCATTTGATAATTCTAATCTTAAAAGCTTGGATTAACCACACCTACCTCAATTAATTTCGCAAAAAAATACTATCGAAACTATGCTTCGCGTTGTATCCCTATCAGGGTAGTCAGAGAATGGAGCGCCAAGAACGCTACGGCCTCTACATATCTCTTCCGAGGCGAATGTTCACTGTCATCAGATCAGATCTTCGTAGATGCTTTCCGGGGGTCCTCATGCATTTATGTGACTTTCCTCCAATATCTTTGATACTGTGTTTTCGAAGGTCAACCCTACCGCTCTTGAACTTGCCAATCACTTTTCCTATTATAAAACTAGTGAATTAAAACTAGTCGTTATTATCAAAAGAAACATACAACTTTAGCATTTTTAAAAGAAAGACACGACACAGGTGCTTGTAAACATTTTTAATGTTTTTTGTTTATTATCATGCCTAATTTAAAAAATAACCGAGACTGTAAAAAGAAGAAGTTTCCTACGAAACAACAACAAGACATAGAGATAATTAATTTTCTTCCATTTATAGGATTTCACTTGATTTAGTACTTAATTAAATGACATATCCTCAAGAACCAAACAAACGCATACTAAACTCGGCTTTCCTTCTTCACGATAACGCTGAAAATGACTAAACACATTTTCTATCAAGAAAATTTTAGAAAAAAGTACTTTGGGGGTATAAATAGGGAAAGGAATACATTTCCAAGCATTCCAACAATTTCATTTGAATACTAAACATGGCTGATCTTAGACGTTTCATCAAACGCGCCGCTTTCTGCCTGGTCTTCGCTGTGGCCAACCTCTTTGCTGCTACCGACGGACAACTCACTTTCTCATCGGGATGGGGGAAGCGTTCGAGGGATGATGAAATCATCATCGATCTTGATGATCAGCTCCAATAGACGACGACTTTGGTAAGATATTTATTCCTTCTCATTTTTTTTATTTTAATTTGCCTATATATTATGTACAGTATAATCATACGTTATTCATATTACACCCGTCATATTCCCAAATAATATAATAATTAGTTTTATTGAGCCTAGGTTATTAAGAGGTAATAAACACTAGGTACTAGGTTCCCTCTGCCTATCCCGCTAAGTGCGGGATATAAAGTGAAGCTAAAAAAATTCTAACCTAATAATAACTAGATACAGATTACTTTAGATCAGCAGTGAGATAACGTTTCACTATAAACGGTTGTGGGTTCGATCTCCTCTCAGGAAAATAATTATACTTACATCACTTCTGATAAGAAGTTTCGTCTCTGAATATGCAATATTATGGCAAAATATAGTCAGGACTATAGATTATCTTTGCATTGCGAGAAAAACCGTAACAAAGAACCTTTAAAATTCTTTTTTAGCTTCACGTTTAATTACAAAAACGAAACATAAATGCTCTTTTGGTTACGTTGATTTGGAATCTTGATTTTTCTGTGTTTCAAGAGACCATATACTCAAATATTATTTACAGATTACCGTACCTCCACACGATCTCGAGATAAATAGTCTTGACATGTGACCCTACAAGGGTTCCGTTTTCACCTTTTGAGGTACGGAACCCTAAAAACAACAAAGAATAGAGTACCTTATATAATTCATTAATTAGTTAGATTCACAGAAAAGTTGATATTAATTGGAGTTTGGTTGTGTCATGTATTGAAGAGTTTTATACTTCCGATGAAAACAAAAGAAACATGAAAGGTTCTAGCAATTAAGACTTTTTCTCTGTAGCATTTTTAGGGGGTATTCGACATGCGAGAGTCAATTTACTTAACAAGTCAATTTTCTTATACCTTGGTGCTTTTTGAGGCCAAGCGTATGACTGTAAACGCGACGGGTTGTGAGTTCGTTCCCACTGGAGGAAATGAAATACTTCATATTTTTATTTCTTCGCTCTGGTGTTGAGGCAAAGGCGCAGTGTTGACTTCCACTACTCAACACACAATGCCTACAGAAAGTGGGAAGTGGAGTCTTAACACTAAGCTCCCTCTGCCTACCCTGCTACATGCCTATAAATTAATAGTAACTCTAAGAGCCTTTACTTAATTAAAAACTTTTTTTCATTTATTTTACAGTTAACACTTTTACACAAAATAGGGTAGGCAAAGAGAACATGCTGTTAAGACACTCCGTTCTCTACATTCTGTCCAAACTGTGAGGCTTTGCGCTTTGAGTTACGAAACTCAATGCCGTGCTTTGGCTTCCAGTTTAAATAAAAAAATATATAATCAATGATAAAAAATAAATATATTCGAGCTCAAGTTCGATAGGTATCTTCTAGGCAAGCGTGCACCACCGTAGACCGCATCAACGCTCACCAGACTTGATGCGGTCAAACGCAAGCCTATTCCATATATAAATCCGAGTGATCGAATCCGCAACCATGGCGTATACATTCAAACACGTGGCGTATTCTACAGCGTTACAACGGTCTCTTAAGTTTCTAATAATTTATAATAACTCTCTTTTTTGTGTTTTTTAATCAATTAAATAGCTTAGACGATATCCAAGGAATAGATGTTCAAATCTTGCTAGTTAATTTTTAACATTACATTTACAAATAACAAATTTGGAATGCTCCAAAACTAAATGGCATCGGACAAAAAAATGCACGATACGACTATAACTTTGGCAGCCTCTAAACTTTTAATTTCATTGGTAGATATAATAGATTCTTTAAAATTATATATTTTAAATGTAAATTTAAAAAACTCATAAATTTTGAATAAAATTTGAAATAAAACACCAATTCATATATTTAGATGGGTATAATTTTATTAAAATCCTTTCGCATCATTTCATATACAACAGTCCACATAACTTAAACAAATAATCAAACGTAACAATGCATTTTACATAGTACAGTAAAAGACGATAATTCTATAAAAATGAGTCTAGTATAATACCTGGCCAGTTGTTGTAGGAGCAGAGATATATTTTTTTCTTAGTGTTTCTCGAAATAGAAGTACACTAATATAATAAATAGTTTCGATATGTTGAAATTTTACATATGCTTAATTGACCTAATTCATTTTCAGACGACCGATGTTGCCAGATGTGAAATAAAAAAAATATTACATTACGTTGCCAGCGCTTCAGTAAAAATAACAAATATAATATGGACATTTTATCTATTCATCACAGCCCAAGAATATCTAACGAGAACATATCCAAATGAATAGATATAACAGATTCACTACAGATTAACTAATGGTCTACTTCCATTCACATTTATAAATGATCGTAATCTACCCTGCTTCTTAATATTGCACCACCATTCAATCATAATTTAATGAAGCCGGATAATGATATATATTTTTCAATCAAAATTAAATGATGAATGATTAGTCACATTGTATCTATCAGGTGCATGTGCAATACTAAAGAAGTAGTTCTAGTTGCATAATTTGAGGCTCGCTTCAGTTTCATATAATATCATTAATCATTAATTGTTATTGCAGCATTCATTATTTATCATCGCTTATCATTATTTAACCTCAAATTATCAACTTAGAATTTAATATATTCCTATGGTGTAGTTTAATTGTATCAAGTTTCTATTTCAATAGATTAATTTTGCATATCTTATTATAAGAATAGGATATTTTGTTATAATAACTATTATTGATTTTCCGTTCTGGACACTTGATACCATTAATGCTACTAACGGAACTTTGACTAACAATTACCATAACCGTGTACAGTCAACAAAGTAAATGACGAAACAAAGGGACGGAAAGATAGAAATGAGCAGAATGAAAAACCGATCCAAAGCCGGATAACGCTTCTTAGTATAATTTAAAACATTATTATAACCGAACACAGCGATAGTGATATATTACATTGAATACTAAATATATTATTCATCACAGCATGATTGTTTTATTGTTTTAACATTTATTTATATCTTCCGATATTCTTACAATTATAACCCCTGTGTTTTAGTTATTTAACATTTTCCGAACTTATTTGGTTATTTAAAATTACTAATGGAAATTATATATTTCCATTTTTTTTACGCAAAGTACAAAAGGTACCTATTGCATCATATTTCGGTATCATATCTTGATAACGTTTCAAATACTCCTTAGAAATACCTACGTATAGGTATATTAGTGACAAAAAATAATAATTTTATTTTTTGTTTTATGCCAACATCGTGCCAAAAATTGTCAAGGTCAATAACAACGATTCACCCCAATGAATAACAGCGAAATAGAACCGAAAAGGAAAGAGATAAACCTGTTGGCTAGCCATCCCTAAACTTTGGGAAGGTAGAGCAAATGAAACGTGATCTCCTAAATCTAAACCAACTTTTAAGAAGGCGGATGACGGTTCCCGTGAGAGATATTCTTGAGGCTGTGGTCGTTCACGACCAGAGACCCAAAGACATAGTCGCAAGGAAATCGTAACAAATGAACAAAGTAAATGCTTATAGTTTAATTATGTACAGAGACGAAGCTGTCAAAATTAGTCTAGATTTAAGAGCGTATTCCGAGCCCCCTTAAGGTGTATTAAGATCAAAGCATGTAGTAGTAGTTAGATTTGCGTCTATAATGTTACCCCCCACTTTAACCGACTCTTTCAGCGTATTCTAAGACCCGATAACCCAGCACCTGATGTTTCAATCATCTCTACTACAATGACATTACAGGAAATATCTAATATCCATGCCTAAAGGAATACTTTTAATTTAGATAATGTATAGATAAAAGTAAAGGAGAGTGTGATATTCACCGGAGTAAACAAGAATGTCAGTGAGTCGTCGTGTTTTCTCTTAGCAAGCAATACCTTTGGTCGACCTTAACAACCTTTGACTAGTTTTGGCTTTTAATGTCATGCCAAGGCTACCTCAGCAGGTCTCTCTTATGCTATTCTTAAAATTAAAATGCACCTATATAATAACCGGTCGAATACTTTACAACCATAGACAAAAACATCGACTACATGTTCAAAATTTCCACGATACCTCGCGCTCTAGCCCTAACAAATTAACTTGAATTGTACATAAAAATGTAATAAATCATCATTAAAATAATATAATGGTATCACAATAAAAATACAAATCACAAATCAATAAACATTACGTTTTAAATTATTTAAAAAAAGAGGGACGAGACGTAAGGAAATAATAGGAATACGAAATTATGACAACCTAGACAAGATATTGAATCCAGCTCATCTTTATCAAACTCCAAATCATGTAGCCAAATATTTGGTCTCATTTCATCCCGCGTGTAACATCACACCATGTTCTGGCACTCCTGGGTGGCCTGAACTGCCTGGCGAAGGCCTCAATCTCGGTAGGTCCGAGGCAGAGTTTCGCGTGGTGTTCCCTCAGGAGGGTGGTGTCGCGCCAGGCGGGCCCCACGACCCTACCACCGGTCGGGTTCAGTCGCCTCTTACGACTCCCAGGTGCCCCGACGTGGGATTGGGGTTAGTATTCTGCTCCGCCCCAATACAGAGTTTAATTATTTTAAGCACATTTTATTTTAGGAGTTTATTACCTACTTTATATTAGGTTTGTTTCCGGATTTTAAATTTAAAATTGTAGCATCTTGATATGGTGCCACATTGATATTTAAATTGAAACTAATCAAATTTCATACACAATCTAGTTTTAATTTTCGTTTTTTCAAGAAGTTATCATCTTTAAATCAGATTACGATACCTTATTATGTAAAACTACAAAACAATCACGCTGTTTATTTATAGTACATTTAATATATACAGTGGAAAATAGAATGGTGTGAGTATAGATAAAATCTTAGAATAGTCTTCTAAAGTAACTGTACAGTGAGCGACACAGGTGTAGCGTAGGTATTTATTTACACTCCCATTACCTACTTTCACAATATATAATCATCTTTTTTGGCACACCCAGTTTCCAATTCTCCGTCAAGAAACCCACATAATTATTAATAAATTCGAAAATATACTAATATAATATCTATTCAATAGTTAGAATCCATTAAAATTGGTTTCCGGTATACAAGAACATACGGACAATATCCGTTTTTTTATATAGATTTAAATTTTTTCTAGGTTTTTATTATAATTTTTTTTACTAACTTCCCCTTCCTTAAGGCCACTTGCTCCTTTCATAAAATATTTCAAGGTTCAACGAATTAAAATTTTTCCCAACTACCCTCATGTCTAGAACTGGCTGCACCAAAAAAGATGAATGTTTAACGCATACCCTAAAACTACGTTAACGTTTAATGAATTTATAATTCCATATGTTTTGAAATAATGAGAGATACCACTATTCTATACTACGACAACCGAGAAAGTCGTTCAGACTTCAATTACAGTTGGTTAAATTTGAAATAATGTCACATCCATATATAACTACAGTATAGATATATTAGGGTATGTATGTATGTACCTTCGCTTATCTACAAACCTTAGTCGCATGCTAATTACATCCTTATTTATAAATTAATTTAGGGCAATTGTAGCATACGACATTATGAGGCTGTGATCTTCCTTATTCTAACACCACAGAGGAAATATGATATCCATTGACCTAGATTCTTCTATTACCAACTAAACTATGCGTGCTGATGCGATTGTTAGTTCCCTTTCAAGCTATTTTATTTATTTTTAATAGTACATAGTTTGTTAATGTAAAATATCCAAAAAATCTATTTTGATTTAGACCTGTAATCTATTAAGTATTTTCAAATTGCATTCACAAAAACAACCATATTAGTGGACTATTCACATTTGTCAACTAAAAATCGCATCTTCCACATCTCTACCGCACATATCTGTCATCAGTTAAGTTTAAGTGCGTCTATATTATATATGTTATGTATTTAATACGTGTTATTTAGACATTTAATATATGAATCTACTAATGATTACACTGTTACTGTAGTCCATTCACGACATCACAATCAATCGCTCTAGTAAAATTATCCAAAAATGTATTGAAGAAATGTCTATTGTACAATGAGTTGATTGTATGTATGCTGCGTCGCGCCCTCACTCGCCGTACCTTTGAATTGACGCACAAAAGTGTACGCCAGTAGTGAGCAACTCGTCTTGCTATCCATTTAAATTTGGTAATTTTCTGTAGGTAGCCAATTTGGATCATTTACTGTGGAAGCTGGTTGCTTTCGCTTGATAATGTTGTTTGAATAATAATTATTTGGTTAGAAATTAGAGTAGTAGGAACAGATTATGTTGTTGTCGGATCTCGCTGGGTTCGTCTTTCGATCGTTTTTGTTATAAAACATAAGGTTTTCTTTATATCGTCTGAGTTTTTTTTATTTACAAAATTGTTCAGTAACTAAGAATTTTTTATCATAATCAAATAATTTGATCTGAAATTATTATGTTAACTTTTATTGTATAGTATGGTATTCCAAATTACCATCATTATTACAACTTTGACATGATTGAACGAGATCTCAAATTTAGCTTTTAAAAACATCAAAACGAGTTCGACTTAGCGGCTACAACTTAGGACTTACAACGACCATTGCGGGTTTTTAAAGCAGACGATTCCGCAACGTCCTTAATGGCGCGCAATGTATAGGTTTACCAATACTGCATAAGTAGAGGACACCGCAAGATCCATTGAATGCCACTTTTGTAATCATCAACCATTTATGGTTAATGGTTGATGAATGATGAAAAAAATTAACGGCTTTTCAATAAGCCGTCATCACCTCAAGGTGATGACCCCGTGAGAACCTTAATTATTGCCTCATACATTGTTAATCATTTACGGATTTGAGGGCAGACCACAGAAGCTGTTTGCTTCGACTATTTAGTTCACCATTGTTGATCTGGATCTTTTTAAAACCATACGAGACTCCGGGGAAGTAGAAAATGAGATCATGGAATCCACAAGCTCCCACTATTGAGTTGACCATTGGTGGTTCTTAAAGCAGACGAGATCGAGGGGTAGTAGAGGGTACACAGTGAAAGGGGCGCACGTGGTGCGGGTCGCGGGGGCGCAGACACAGCAGGTAGATGACCGCGAAGGCGCCGTAGGGCAGGAGCACGGCAGCGGCTAGGCGGGCCGCCTGCGCGCCGCCGTCTGATGACCAGGAGAATCACTTCTCTTCGTCCTCATCGCGGAATAGGTATGTAGACCTGAGGGGGACGGCATTTGTGTTAAAATTGTTATTTTTTGAGATCCCGTATTTAACAATAAAGGCAGAGGGGATCTAGTGTTAGGTCAGTTTGTTTCCCGCTTTTCAATGGAATTCGAGACTGCAATTCTGCATGTTGAGTGGAGTTATTTAATACTTTACTCGAACTACTGTAAACTTGAATTTTACTTTTTTTAAGTTCTTTTTAAATAATATTATATTACACATATTATTTACAATGACAATAAAAAAAAATAACCAAGCTCACCAATACGCCAAGTTGAACAGCGCGAAGACCAGCGGGAAGGTGATCCTGGAGATGACGTCTATCCGCTTGGAGCGCGTCGGGAACTTGGACATCCAGAGCCGGCAGCAGTTCTTGCGCGGTGGATTCATGTGGATCTCGCACTGCCGCATCTTGTCCGTCACGCCGCCGCGCATCAGGGGTTTCTGTCAGTTGCAGACCAGTCAGGGCGGACGGACTAGATACATTTTGGATACTATCCTACGATTGCCCCTAGTCATTGGTTGTCCCCATTATTTGTACTTTTTGTTATTCTTTTCTTTAATTTATACTTAGTTTGGAAATGCCAAGCAGAAATATACTCCTTATTTAGGAAGTTATAATTAAATATTTTTTTCAAGTTAAAAATTTATATCCTGACGACATTATATAAAATATTTTTAAAAAGTTATCTTTCTTTGCTTTATATTAAACATATTCTTCAAAAAATATAAAATAATATTTATTAATAATAATAGTCATGCCAGCTATAAAACGACATTGAATTTAGAGACAAAAAAAATCCTATTTTCAACAAACAAACCTACAAAGTTACTTTAACGATACATAAACACAGACATGATGAGTGAATACACCATAATATCCAGTACAAAAAAAAGATTTCAGAGTACAGAAGAATTCAAGCAAGTACAAAAGAAAATTTATACCAATCCATCAATACCAACAAAGAATAAATAAACGGACCAGTCTAACATGGACGTCAGAACATGCTGTTTGCAAATCAAACTTACTTAAGGGAACAACTCAACAAACGTAGCATCAAATCATTAGATGTTATACCATGAATTCTAGCTACTTTTAAAGACCTGACCAAATGCGAGCTCACCATCGCGAAAGTGGTGTTACTATCGGTGTCCAGGAGGTCAGAGGCGGCGTCCATACTTGCTGCAGCTTCCATCTCTCGCCTGGTCTTCTTCATATTCTCCCTATGCATGTCTGATCGGGACGCGTAGTTCACTAGTGCGAACTCTAGTAGCGCCCCGAATACAAACGTCAAGCACACCCCCGTCCATACGTCGATGGCCTTTGTGTAGGAGACGGGGGGCAGAGAGGCGTTGATACCGGAAGACTGGGTCGCCATGGTAAGCAGGGTTGTTACACCTGTATACCAAGGTTATTGTTAATTCGTATTCGGAAGAATATTTTGGAATAATTAAAATTAAACATAAGTTTTTTTTAAATTTCATCTTTAAAAACCATCTTACCAAGCGACACCCTTGCAGGCACAGCGCCCTGGTCCAGCCAGAAGGAGACCCACGACACGATGACCAGCATGCAGCAAGGGATGTAGATCTGGATGAGGTAGTAACTGAACTCTCTCTTGAACAGCAAGTCCACTTTCAGGCAACTGTATTCACCTAAAATTTTAAACAAATATAGTTTTTTTTTTCAATATTCATTTTTAGCCTAAAAACGGAAACCTTATATGTATCAAGTACTATCAAAGATCCCAGAGTCCTTAGCGTAGGCTGAAATTAATATCAAATATTTTTCTATATGGTTCATTGAAGCACACAAAATCTCAAAAGACACGAGCATTTGTGCATCGTTTTTGCTGCATTTTTTATGACATTCGCCGTGTAATCAAAAATTGTATGGTAGGTACTTCCCGTAGGCCTACAGTTACGAAATTTGGCACGAAGTGAGAATTTACAATACAAATAAAGAAAAAATCGGAAAAGTGGAATGTTTTAGGTATTTTATTGAAAAAAAGAGGCGTAACATGTCGAGTGGCGAAACTCAACGCCGCGCCTAGCTACCATAGCGTTTTCATTTCTTGAAAATATAAATTTATGTAAATATTTTATTGCTTCGAGTGGGGATTCACACACCTTTGCCCCTGCGCCAAGACTGACCTCACGTGCCACCGACATCGTTCGTGACAGTGATAGTTTCAATAAAGTGACACATTCGCCACAAAGGAGCAACTACAATTATATAAAAACATATAATTGTAGTTTTATTTTATTAGAATAATGAAAACACTTCAAAGGCTTTGGTATGAACAACATCAAACAACAACAAGTTATATTATAATATGTAATACTAATATTCAAATAGCGTACTCGTGTCACTTGTCACTCCACTTCTCTACAAGTACATATTCGTACGACGAGATTACTTTGCTTAGTGCTTTATGCATTCATACATTTTAAATTGTATATTAAAAACGTAGAAGCCACGTATAACATTAAAAAATTAAATTAATTTGCCTCGACACCAGAGCGAAGAAATAAAAATATAAATTTAAATAAATATTGAATTTTCTCGAGCTCGGATCGAGCCCACAACCAGTAGATTTTACAGTCACACTTCGTGCCCCTGCTCCACGACTGACCTCCACATAACATCAGATCATCAGATATTTAATAGCTTGTAAAGTGGTACTTCGGTATACCGGATCAATAAAATATTTTTAATTTAAATTCTTCTAAGGAGAAATAGAAATAACACATAATTGGAATAATCAAATCTAAGCCTCAAAGGCTTTTTTATTTTCTATGAACAATAAAAAGTAATATATAAGTATAAATTTAAAATAACCTACTCGTGTCATATGTGAGTGACACTTACGTGCGACGCAACGTATCTAATACGTACTTCATAGACATACGTATGTACTTCATACATTTCCCTATCGTAGTAGACTTTTACTACGATAAGGAAAGGTATAAGCTTAATTTTTGTGAAATAATTAATATGACAATTTTATTAATTTGGGCATGGGCGTTAGAGCAGGGGAGTAGCCGGGTTGTCCGTGCCCACCCCAGAATTTTACTACAATAAAAAACTAGCCCTAATAAATTTAAAAAAAAGTTTACATGAACATTTCAATTCAAAGCTGAAGTCCAGCCGTCCCCCAGAAAATATTTATACATCCATACGCCCATGAACTTGAGTATTTTTACCTTCTTATATAAAAGCTGTACTCACTCAGTAACTAGTTATTTTTTCTTACTTTTGGGAGTTTTTGCAAGAACCTGAGTATATGTATATTAAAAAAGTGGCTGGACTTTAGTTTTCAATGAATAGATATTTTATTAAATGTGATAATGGTATTAGAACACGAAGAGTAATTCAGATTAGTAAAAAAATAATTGTTGAGTTCAAGCGGGTGAAGTCGCGAGGCGGGTCGTTAGCATTAAATATAAATATTCCTCGAGTGATGTGGGAACTCACACGACGACGGCGACGACGGGGCGGTCTCGTAAGTGGTTTAGCAAGAGTACCTACGAACCGTTTGATTTACATTTGATAGGAATTTTAGTGCCTACGGTTTCTATATTTAACATATTACAGGTATAAAACGTAAAGAAGATGATGAATAAAAATTATACGTATTTACGTATATAAAAAAAATATATTTCAAAACATAAAGCTTTTGAAATTCAAAATTGTAATACTTTTTTAGCTTGCGCATTGTTCTCCCAAATTTAGTAAATGATATTAAAATCTATACAAACCAGTATTAGTTTTGCTGTTGCAATAATCAGTGAGGAACTTCTCTAGAGTGAAGCGAGGCAGGTGTAGGTTCTTCACAACCTGGACAGGGTCCCCCTCTTTCCACAGGAACACTAGATCATCAGTCGTCCAGCCATCTATGGAAAAAGTGCAACTTTTAGATAAAAATCTATTTTCCGTTAATATACGAGTTATAAAAACCTAGGTGTCGAAATCTTGAGATGTACGTTGTTCACCTATAGTGGCGGAACAAAAACAATTCAAATAGATACCTATACCATAGAATACAGACACTAGACTAAAAATAGCCTTAATATTATTTTTTTGTGGTCATTTTAAATATTATTAAGGAATTACAAAGAAAATTCATAAGAAACCAAAGTAGTTTATTTTAACCGACATCTTACACAATCACAAATGTTCCTTCTCTGTTAACACATTCATGTGTTTTTCAGAGTATATTCATCCAAGGCGATGTGTGTTTACGCAATCGGTTAAAATCACATTTTTAATAATAATTCTCTATTTTTTCGATTGAGTAATGCGTATATCAAAGTTATTTGGACCATAGACTTGGGTAATTTTGCGTTTTAAAATAGTCTAATTTTAAAAGTTTTTACTGAAATCTTTATGCCGCTTACTATTTTTAAATATGAGAGATATAAAATAAATGCTGTTATGTGCGGGATATGGCTTGAAGCCCGAATAAAATTAACTGGTGAAACATGCCTTTTACAGTTTGCTTACCGGACGGAGAATTGAAATTTATTCTTTTTTTTAAATGGGATATAACAACAACACAAAACCATTGCAATTGCAGTCGGACTTAGTTCCAGTGGAACAAAGATGGTCTCCGTTCAATATTATATAGTTAAAATGTATTTTTAGAAGTTTCTTTTTCTTACAAATAAATATTTTTGTTAAAGCTCTGGCCTTTTAGGTAGTATTCGAAGCTTTCACTGATAAATGATTCTATTTAGCTGCTATATATTATGGAATATAAATATTTAAAACATAAATTAGTCTCATGTATGCGAATACATAAATATAACTCCAAAACATTAAGAAATATTGCGTGTTCCGTATAAATATTTACGCATACATAAATAAATACTTACAACTAGCCATCCTCAACGAGCAAGTCTGCTTGTCAAGCGGATACAGTTTCAAATTCATCGGGCAGGACAGAGTTAAGGAGATTCGGATGCTGTACAGCACGTTGCCGTTAGGGAAGATCCTGATGTAGACATTCGGCATGATGATGTTGTGGAAGTGGCCCTCTTTCTCATTGGAGAAGAAAAGATCTGGCATCCATACTCTGTTCGCTTCAGTTAGGGTTAGGTACTTGAGACGACCTGGTGGCATTAAAATCTCATACACATATTTTGTTTAAATATCTGTAAATTGCAATATCAGATAGTTAGAAAAACATATAAAAATTCAAACATAATATCGACTAAGACCCCATGTGTTTTTGATATCGTCGAAATTTCAAATTTAAATATTCAAGTAAGGTTTCCAAGAGAGGAGCGGAATCGAGTCCCGCAACGTAAAAATTTTTATACGTTTTCTAACATATTTTTCTAACTTTAGCATAGAATACCATTTAAAAAATGTTATAAATTCTTATACGTCAGTTACAAATTATTTGCTGGCATATCTGTAGTGCTATTTATTTATTACAAATGTCTACCACACAAAGTTTTGCTGAGAATGATAATTTGGCAAGAGACTGATATATTAAATGTATTTTGCAAAATATTGCTCTTTCTTTACAGTGCAACCAATCTTTATTAAAATTAAAATAAAAAAACGAAACTTACCGCCTAAGTTGTTGAACTTCAGCCTTTCATCTAACCACTGTTCCCTGAACGTCAATTGTACAGAGTATTCCTGTAAACATACATATCGCTTGCAAATTGTTTAATATTAAAGAAAAAAACTCTAAAAGGATGATCAAATTATCAATTAAAATATTTCATATTTGAATCACCCCAAAAGAGTATCAACGCTAATTCTCTATTCTCCTTTCAAACACTGTCAAGTCTATGGCGTATGGCGTTACTGTTGGTACTCTATAAGCTCATGGGACAGCAGGTATTACAATGATTTTGTCATCGATAACCGTCTAATTCTTAACACACTCGAAAACAAAACGACCAGAATCGTGGCGAATGCAGCAAATACAAAATTAACAATAGTGCTGAAACGGGAAATAAATAGATCGAAAAATTAAGAAAAGACAGCAATATCAACAACTCACCGCGATTCTGGTCTGGCTGCATACATAATATACAAGAGACAAAATCAATCACTGTTAATAAAAGGCAAATGTTCCATTGTGGAGGACAACACGAGTCTACCAACCAACTTGCTCGTTTCGCAAAAGTGCCGTTAAATTTATGTGCAAAAATCGTTTAGCCCAATAGTTAATAAAAAACATAGCGGATACTTCTAAACATCGAATAAAAAAAATAGAAATGCTGGTGTCGAAGGTTCTTAATAATTAATTTGACACAACAAAAACAACAGAACAACAGATCCCTCGACATCAAAAGAGCAAGTCAAATGAATTATCGTAACATATAAAGCTTACTACGTAAAACGTCACATGCTGAAGTTAGCTTTTGGATTTGTTTTGAAATGAACATAATATAAATTCTAATTTCTTATCACGACTACATAAATATAGTAAATTCGTCATTTCCTTCCTATCTTACGTTAACAAAAATTCATTTCAAAATTGAAAAACAAACAGACAATACCAATCCCAATATTGTTCTAAGTGATAATCACGCGTTCGATGGCGGAACTCAACGCCGTTCGTCACTAACCAGATCAGATCAGTGAAAAATCTATAAAATTTAAATCTACCCACCGAGTTTCGAATTTACAACAAGCAATTAAAGTAAATTTACAACAATTTTTGTTATAGAGTTAGCGCGTCACGGTGGCGTCTACATACGTGATAGTGCAAAATTCGTCGATAATGGTAGTAATTGCATAGATAGCATGGCTGGGAGACAGTGATGGATGCCGACAATCATCAAAGAGATTACTCACTTATTATATTGGACGCGGGCCAAACGTGGGCCGTACGTGGTTTTACATGTCGTATTGTTTTTCTTTATTTGTAGTATAAAGTTGTGTAACGATTCCCGTTTAGATTCTTTTAATTGTTAAGCTTTGATTTGGAATTTTTCTTATATTTTTTTTAATTACATCGTTTATTGTTTATGAAATTTCATCAAAGCAAATTAAAATACCCAAATGCTAACTTTTCTACATACATATATCGATATAAATATTATAGATTCACTATAAATAATTATTTCAATATTTACAAAAGTCGTTTCGTTAAAACTATCATGCAAGTATTCTACAAAAAAATATATACTTCCCACGTGTTATATTATATGGTACGTGACTAGTGATGGGCTGATAGGTTTATATCGATATAATCTGCCAAAGGAACCATGCTACATTCCTCCAGTACAAGCGCAATTACCAAATAAACTCACCGTCAGCATTCGTCGATGGAATGCTTAACCTTCATGCAGACGCAAGGACCAGTTAACTAGAGCTACGGTACGGTATTACTAGCTTCAGGGCGAGGGTCACATATTGCGGTCGGGTGGTCAGCCACCGAAGCACCAAGGCGAGTGCGGACGCGACGATAGTTCCCGATACAATAATAACTTTACACAACACAAATTCACATGAACAAGACAATATCAATTATGTCACAGTCAACGTACACGACCAAAATAGTTTTTATATTTCATCAAAAAAAGGTTGCATGACATTAATCAAAAGGAAGCATGATTAACCAAAAAAGGGGGCTGGGGGATGGGGGTAACAAAATAAACAAATATGAGATGACATTGATGGTGCGGGCCGCGTTCACCCAGTGGACCTAGTTTGAAGCGTGTCTTTACTCGGATACGCTAACTTTACAGTTATCGTTTCGGTGCTGATTGTATCGAAGCGGTTAATTTTGTGCTATCTACTGATATAATAAAGTACATAATATATTATAATAATATACCAATTCGCATCCGGTGTTTGTACATACCGCGTGCCGTCTAAATTACAAAAAAAAAAAAACAAAAATAATCAAAATATAAACATAAAAAACTGAAAAAAAATAATAATATAAAAATTTTGATTAAGTTAAAATTTTGTGGGGTTCTTTTATATCATACCAATTCTTATTTATTTTAGACCAATTTTTAAAAAATAAAATGAGTAACGCGGCCCCGCACCGCAGTATCAATTATCCAGGGAGCATTGAACTCAATCAGTTTGGACTAATGAACATTTAGGGAGTAAAATTGTGCAAAATATACATGTAAATGAAAATAATAATAAACAATAATAAACGAAAAGTTAACACAAACACATATCCAAATATACGATAGCTTGAATAGAGCACAGTGCATCATTTATATCCATTTGTATTACAACCAATTTTATTATAAGCAAAGTACTGAAGTAATATGGCAACCAGAAATTTGGATCTTTCAGAACTTTGCTTCATAATAAAAATGTCGTGATTTACATCGTTTGGTTAATTGGTTAGGTGCAACCACTCACCATTTTGTAATCATCTATTTTGCTGATGGATCGAAGATACAGGTTGACGCGGACTAACGTGGGCGCGTCGCCTTCGAGAAGAAAACATGATTTTAACATTTTAAACCGCTTTCGACGATTATAACGTTTCAGAACCAAATACGAGACGCAATGATGTAATGTCGGGTGTTAACAGCTAATGGAGTGGATCTGGCGCTGGTGAGCAGTTCCATTCCATTATGAGGAGCCGGTGCGACTCGGAAATAATAAAATAAAAAACATTCAACCATTCTAAATAAGAAAATTACGCTCGAAATGAATCGCTGGAATGTATCAACATAAAAGATAACCGATTTTCCAATTAGTTATCAGTAAGAAGTGATGGCGCAACTCTTACGGCGGTCAAATAAAAATCGCGCGCGCTAAAAACGATTTTGGTCGCAAACACCAAAGGGAAGAAGATAAATAAAAAGAAGTAAGTGTTATATAAAAACTGAACTTTACATCGGGCAAGTGCCTCCGAAATGCGGAGCTACTTGCCCATTCATTTGACTTGTTGGAAAATGAAACCGGATTAAAAGAATTAAAAAAAAGAAAACAATCTCATACATTATCTTAGTCTAAGCATGGTCCAGTCGGTCGTTGACTTACCATTGTGACGTCATCGATTTTTGATATACTTCGCACAAATATATTGACGCTCACTACGGCTGGCCCATCTAAGTACCAAGCAAAATATATGGTTGATATTATATTACAAAAAAATCTCTAAGCCCTAATGGAGCAAACTGTTCACGCGGTGCCGACTCTGAAAACCACACACTTGTCTAATTTTACTCACCTTTTGCCTGTAAAATGTATGTACAAACAGACCTACATATACCTAAAATGTGAATGATTTAGTCGATGATATATTATAAATTAAAACAATGAATAAAAAATGAACTTAAATAAAATATGGGAGGTAATACAAAGTCAACTTTGGCTTGTTAATAGGAATTTGTGTTTAGTGTTTAAGTCTGAACTTTAGTCACAAGCTATAAAGGTTTAACGTTAGATTTATTCGTTATTAATAAAAAAAAACTGATTTAATATGTCAAGTTATAAGTGTGTGAATGTAGCCAAAGCACCACATGTTTGTTTTGGCTGATCTCATGACTTTTAAATGAATGAAGTTAATGCAAATCTAATTTTTAAAAAAATTAAATACATCTAGATAAATATATAAGAAAATAACCAAAATCAAAATCGAAAAGAAAAAAATCCTAAATACTTTACAGTGAAACTACATCTAACCGAAACAATACAGATTAACAAAAATCACTGAACTGATTTTAATTGAACTTTTATAAAAAAAAATCACTGTGACGATGACAGTTTAAGTTTACGACGTAGCTTAAATATCATATCTGAAATTATGTGTTCCTTTAAAAATCCATTTTTTATATATATTTTAGCTTGAACTCGTTTTCATATTTCTTAGATGGATTTTCATTCGGATTAGGCTTAAGCTGTAACTGTATGTGAGATTCTAAGATTGATTGGTTGTGATTTACATATTATATTACATAAAAAATATATTTTTTGGTAATATTACATTATATTAGATGTTGCACAATATATTGTTATTTCAGTTTAGCTATAACTATGTTAAAAAAAAGTTTAACAGTATATTCGTACTTATTCATTTATAAAACAAATATTTATTACCTTTGCGTGCTTTGGTCTATTGATTTTTTAATTTTATACCTTTCACAGGTATGTCACATGTGTACTCGTTCGTAT
Organism: Heliconius melpomene melpomene; assembly: GCA_000313835.2. Taxonomy (NCBI): domain Eukaryota; kingdom Metazoa; phylum Arthropoda; class Insecta; order Lepidoptera; family Nymphalidae; genus Heliconius; species Heliconius melpomene. Next base: position 181,464 of record HE669321.1, on the reverse strand, counting down.
CCACTATAGATAACATATACGACCTCATTATGAACTCACACAATAAATTAAACATATATAAATATATGAAATAAAATAAATTTAATGTGATACAAGAAATAAGTTAGTATTATATTTAAATTTTATGATCCAACCACGCCCGCACTCTTGCGGTGGTACAGAACTCTATCCACCAGGCCGTAATATGAGTTGAGATACTCAAATTTTACGACTTTCTAGACATAATTATCGAATATATTCTGTGGTAGTAGGAAATTTATAAAAAAAACATTTAGTGTTATGTCTTGGAAGTCGTCAGACACTCAAAATCACGATCAGGCTTTGGATAAAATAATTAAAAAAAAAATATACAGGACTCCTACGGGTGGTCCCTTACCACAGAGTTACAAATATTAGTAATTACGCAAGAAATTAATTTTAAACAGACGTAGATAGATATGGTCACATTGTTGTCTTCATTTTTATTTTATTGTTATTTTTTTAAAAACAACAATATATATAATATTCATAATTTATTGTAGATAATTCATATAGCATCTTCGTATTTTATTGTTAGATTTTTTTCAATGACAAGCTTAATTGTCTTATAAATTACAAATATCTAATCACCAGTATTGATAACAGTCTCATGGTAAGGGCTGAAGCGAAATGCACAATATCTCACTCACAAAGGTATGGAGAATGCTAATTAATAATCGCTAAAATGACAAATTTCCATGATCCTCCATGATGTTAATAATGATAATGTTCCATTTCACAGTACAATTCTCAAGTGAGATATCATACAAATTGAAAAAGCTTACGACCGTCGTCTATTCTTTGTATTTACTAACCATCTTAATGTCGCTTATGGTGGTTATACTTCTGACGAAGAGGTTTATATTAACTACGGCCGGACCATCTGTCGAACATGTCAATGCCTTACCAGTATATCAATATGTTAAGAGGAATGAGCTTGAACGACTTGTCTCTTATTGAAAATATTAATAATTGTAAAATTGTGGAAATTATTGTTTTCATATATGATGTTTTGAAATAGAATATTTATTAAAATATATTGTAAAGAATGTCCTGGACCTGGTCCATATACACAGCAAACCTAAATTTCTCAGTCTTAGACACAAAAAACATAAAAAATGAAAATTATTTTATAAATATTATTAAATAAATTTATTAGTTTTAACTAATAAAATTGTAAACTTCATACAAATTATAAGCTCAATGGAGTTGCTATGAAATATAATGATCAAACTCAACAGCATTGTCGAGTTCTGTATAGCAGTCGTCAAATGGTTCTTTTATGCAAAATTCTGTATAAATTAATGAATCAAAAAGATTTTTTCACCATTCATCACTGCCCTACGTTAAATAGCTAAATATGTATTTCCATTGCTTTCAAAATGACGCGGCATTTATTTATAATTATCGAAGAAAATGCCATTTTTCATTTCAATATGACTCAAGTCCTTTGCTAAATTTATTTGGTTTTTTCCCAATTAAAACATCTTTTTTGTCAACTTCACGCTGTATCCCGTACGTAGCTGGGTAGGCAGTGGGAGACTAGTGATAATATACTCCACTCCCGATATTCTGGAGACATCTTGAGTGCCGGAACTCCGGCCTCAAAATCAGAACGAAGAAATGTAAATAAAAATATTTAATTTCCTCAAATAGGAATCAAACCCAAAATCTGTCGCGTTTACATTCACACGCTTGTTCCACTAAGCCATAACTGGCTTCAAATAAATGTTTAAAATGTCCATGGCATTTTATTTTATATCTCAATCATTAAAATGTAAATATTTCCACGAGCCGTAGGCGCACTCCACTGAATTGCTCTTCTCTTAAGCGACTTTTTATCCAGCACTAATGATAGCCGCCTCAGGATGATGCTCGAAAACATATTATGATGCCGCTAAAAACAACCGCTCAACCAAGTCATTTATGACCTGCTTTTCAACGACCAACAAAAGTGTGCAACGGCAACCTGACAATGTCAACCGCAAGAGGTTATTTTACAGGGACCGATTTAGGTCCCATTTTATTTCTTATCTATATCAACATTAAACTTCTGTGCTAAGATCTATAAACGCTTAAATAACTATATTTATTTATATTGAATAACAAATAATAATACAATTATATATATTATATAGATTTTATAATTTTAGCATTTTTTCAAGTGCGAAGCTGCAATGTGATATTTTGCTGTCGACAAAATATTGCAAGTGGAATGATTATTTATATAATTTACAGTGTTTAATAGGTGTAGTAGTATAGGGTGTACTCACCAGTGCCGTTTATGCCGGAGGGCCGGATGCGAGCGTCGTACCTTCCTGGACCTAGAATCTGATCCAGGATTTGTTTTTCCTTTTCTCTGAAGTTTATCTTCGCGTTTATACATCTGTATAATAAAATATTATTATTTTACGTACGTACTCTTTAATTAATTTATTATTAATAGATTTTTTAAATAATATCAATATGGCTTGTGATTGATTCCTATTACATATTTAAGCATAATGGGAAGATATTCGAGAAAGATAAAATTTTCTAGACTGCAATCATTAAGTTTTCATATTTTTATTTCAATAATAAATTATAATTATAATAACAGTTAATGTAGTATCTCTTCTATATATTTAACTCCTAAACAGAAAAAAAAAATTAACAAATTACCAGCTAACGAATAAATTGTTCAGAGTTGCCTAGACAACTATACAAAAATGTAATAAACAAGGTTCTTCTAAAGATATAACAGTCGATATGTCAGCTGTCTACAGATGTGTCCAGGCTTGAGATATTTTGTTTGTAGAATTTTTATTTTTAAATCAACTAATCTTGTATTTTTGAACGAATGTTATACATATGTTTGTTTAAATGTTAACCGGCAAGAATTGGCAGCTCTCTGTGTATTAAAATAAAAATACCTGTAACGTAGGTTTCACTATTCATATTTATCTATTTACATTTTTTTAAGCTTAACTATTTATTGGCGAAAGGAACCTAGCGTTAGGATACTCCGTTATACGTTGTGATATGATACTCAACATTCGATACTTGAGGGAACTTGTCATAATAAGGTGCAACGTAGAGTTCTGCTACTCAGGTCCCGCTGAGATAGTACAAGACCATGACGGATGGCCTCATATTACTGTTATTTAAAATCTCAACCAAAAGGTCTAATTTATTAATCCTATCCTATATCTTATAAAACAAAGTCGCTTTTCGTGTCTGTCTGAACTTTCTAACTCTTCTTCTTCTAAACCACCCAACGGATTTTTATGCAGTTTTCACCATTAGGTCGAGTATTTCTCAGGGAAGGTTTATATATAGTTTATTATTTGTACATTCTTATGTAAATTAACATAAATACGATAAATATGTATAAAGTCCTACCCGTTGAGACACTTTCGCGCATGCGCTGCTTTAATGGTAAGCACTACATGAAAATAATGTACTGGAGTATTGTTCCTCTTAATAAGATCTACAAAAAAGTCCGCGAGAGCATATTTTTATCTTTTAAGAATAACGTGTAGTGATCATATTTCTGTCTAAAAATAGTAATTTCAATATATTTTTTATTGTGAGGGATATTTTTCCATAATGGTATTAATCCTTATCCTTTAAAATACTTTATTAAATTTCTACGTTCAACGAAGATAAAATTTGCTTTTTACACTATTTCGAAATTGCGAATAGTTCAGGAGAAAAACGCATTTAATTGTTGACACATCCCGCCGTTGACACATCAGCTGTATGTTACTCAAGTTTTACTTATCCCTTACTCTCAGCATATAAATAAGTACATTAGTTACGTTGGCCATTTAATGTAGATCAAAACTGTCATTTACTGTTTTTTCATTTTAATAAGTACTTTAGAAGTTGTTACAATATCAAAACATCCTTGCCGCCCCGCGATGTTTTGCTTATACAAGCGCGTCATGAGCAGTCATCGGTGGTTCAGTGGTAGAATGCTCGCCTGCCACGCGGGCGGCTCGGGTTTGATTCCCGGCCAATGCATTCTATTTAATTTTCCTCACAGGCAGCCACATAGTGCTTGCTTTTCATCAGGGACAGAATACCCTCTTCAGCATTAACCACAAGTTGGAAAAAAGACCCGCCCGCTATAGAGGCATAGCAACGAAGATTTAGATGCGTTTGCCCGTATTGGATAATTGGAGTTGAATGTATTATTTAAGCGCGACATATTTGGTTTCATATTTTTTGTAGTAGTTATTAGTAGGTAGGCTTTTGTTTATAATTTCTTCCGTTTAAAAATAGTCATTTAACTATCTAAAAATAGTCATTTAAAAATATTTTAATAAGTACTTGAAAAGATTAGTAGCACAGATATAAAATTACGGTACCTACTAAAAAATCCTTGCTGTGTAAAACAATTGGAAAATCCTTATTGAAACTACGAAAATGCGGGTTGCATTAGAGTTTAATTAATTTTCACATTATCTTAAGTGCTTTGCAAACATACATTATATGAATAATCCAGTAGTAAAAGCGGGCGAAGCCGCAAGGGGGTCGCTAGTAATTTATATTTTCATCCTTCTAGTTTGGCAGTGGGACTAGTGGTATTGACCGATCCCAATATAAAAAAACCAAACGAAAAATATTTGGAAACTTTTGTAAGCATTTGAAGAAAATTAAAATATTTAAAATTCTTTGTAACCATGCTCCCGCTTTATTTATATCCTGACCATTTTTACGGAAGAGAAGGTACAGCTGCATTTTCATCAGTCGTCGAATTTTAGTTATCCCGACACATTTTCCATGCGAAGAATAATACTTAAACTCTAGGTGGAATACTTATAATTTTTTTAACGTAGCGTGATTTGAACCCGCGCTTCTTGGAAACAGTTCAAACGCTATGACCACTAAGCTGTACCTTCACCAAATTATGTCGCAATTCTTATACATTTGTAATATCAGTTAATGTTTTGATAAAATGAAATGTGCTATCACTCAATTCTCTTTGACTATGCCGAAAATGCGGTGCGTTTTAAAATTTTTAAGGTAAACAAAGTAGAAATAAAACGAATTTTCATTAACATTATTATTACTTAATTGCTTATTTTAAGAGAATTAGAGGAAAATAATTCTATTTTAAATTAAACGAGTAGTCAAGTAGTTAATAGCTACGATATTATCCTATTTTATACTCGTATCGATAGTTCATCAGATCAGATAAATAGACTAAAGTTATTTTTTCTTCCTCCTTACGAAACATTTAAAATTGTTCTTTCTTTTTAGCGTCACACTGTATTCCGCACACAACAGGATAGGCAGTTTGACTTAGTGATAAGACACTCCGGTCTACACTTTCCATCGAATTCTGGAGGCATTGCGTGTTGAGTGGGAATCGAACCCACATTTTTCAGTCACACTTTATGCCACTGCACCTCCATTATTCCAAAATTTGTAGTAGGCTAATTACCAGAGCTTCAAACTTAAACAGTTCAATATGCTTTTTAGATCATTTATTCAGTTAAATTTTCCAAAATACTATATTTATTTTCGACACAAATAATAGTTAGCATGACATTGGCATAAGCGGCACAATGTCAAGATTTATTTACTCACATATTTCAGTGTCTTGATAATTTATCTTATGTCAGCCAATTACATACGTTATATTAGACTTGTTAAAAAATATAAAATATTTAGTTTGTTCAGTATTAGACGCACCCATTTGTCTTTTTATTTAAAAAATGTAATATTTTTCTCATCATAGATTTTTTAATTTTACACTGTAATCTGCATATAGATCCATCACTAGAGGCCAGTGTAAAGAAATGCCAATATTAAATATTTCACTTCCTCAAGTAGGAATCGAACTCACAACCTGTAGCGTAGTCACATTTTGCGGCCCTGCGCCACTACTGACCTTATTAAGTATACATTTATAATATAAGTTGGACTTTTTAGACATACTTATAAAGTTAAAAATAATTTACAAAAGAAATTCAAATATAAATTGACTTACGTTGCGAGGTGTACAATTAAAATTCCTAATATAACGAAGAGGGCGCATGATGGCCGAGTGACCTCCATCCTCTTTCTGAAACAAAATTTAAGGTTATTCTATGTCCAGCACTCCACCAGTGGACAATGAAAGAGATTAATAGTTTATATTGTTAAATAAAATAAAATTAAAATATTAAGAAATAATAATTCATTCCCTCGAATGGGCATCGAACCCACCGTCACAATCACACCCTGCGCCACTACGGCTTCTATTAAATTTTATTTTAAAACCTTCTAAATTCCAACTATTTCGTTGGTAGAATTTTTTTGATAAATATTTTTTTAAACTTCTCATAAAAAAATGTAAAGGGAAATTATAGGGTGGAAACTTCAAGGCGTTATATATGACAGGTTTTTAAGCTATAAAGTGTAATTTTTCACACGTTAATAAGTCAGTTTTACAAATATTTTAGCCTCACTATATTTTTATCAACGTGGTAGAGTTGAAATGTATTTTTACTGGATACGAAACGGGCGGGGTGTGACTCGAACAAATATTTATATTTGAAAATGTTTTACTTAGAAAAAAATAATTAAAGAAAAAAAATGATTGATATTTTTTATCCTCTCCTTGTATCCTGAATATAGTAGAGTAGGCAGAGGAAACCTAGTGTTAAGACACATCTCTCTGCATTTTCCGCCAAATTTTGGAAATGTTGCGTGCTGTGGAGATACAATGAATATTTATCGAAATACTCATCGTCTCACTTTGTTTTGATATCTATAGAATGAACCAATGAAGATAAAATCCTCCAACTGAGAATCCAACCCACAACTGTCGCGTTTCCAGTCAGTTACTCTCCTACTGCGCCACGATGGCTACTTTACCAAAATATTAAAGTAACTATACAAAATATACTTATCTATATATATATAAAAGGACTTGTCCTCACTGACTGAGGTAAGACGCACGCACAGCCGTAACCGCTGTACGTAGAAACGTGAAATTTGGACAGATATTTACTTTCGTAATCTGGACATCCACTAAGAAGGGATTTTGAAAAATTTTTACCCTAAAGGGGTGAAATAGGCGTTCAAAGTTTGTATGGAAAAAAAATTAAATCGACACCGATTTTTATAAAATTTGAAATTCAGACTCTTAAAAGTATTTAATTGAATACTTGTTTCATGGTTTTCTAGAATTCTTCCCCTAAGGGTGCAAATAAGGGGTTGAAAATTTGTATGGAAAAATCTTTAAAACGCCACCGATTATTATAAAAAATTTAATTTAGAATCTTAAAAATATTTAATTGAACATGTATTTCATGGTTTTCTAGAATTCACCCCCTAAGGGTGCAAATAAGGGGTTGAAAGTTTGTATGGAAAAATCTTTAAATCGCCACCGATTTTTATAAAATTTGAAATTTTGACTCTTAAAAATATTTCATTGAACATAAGTTTCGTGGTTTATTTTAATTCATCCCCTAGGGGTCTAAATAAGGGGTTGAAAGTTTATATAGAAAAATCTTTAAATCGCCACTGATTTTTATAAAATTTGAAATTGAGACTCTTAAAAATATTTTATTGAACACGTGTTTCAAAGTTTATTAGCATTCACCCCTAAGCAATAAGCAAGCGAAGCTGCACGCGTCCGCTAGTATGTTATATTAAAAGGCACACCCCACATGTAAATAAGTGAGGGACACGCGAAAATTGAATCAGCTTCCGATCGCCGCCGGATGTCAATAAATTAGTACGAGCTTCTAGTTTGAAGTTTTATAGAAAAGCGATATTTGTATAGAATAAGGTTTATATCGGGGCTGTCACCGTCGAGGCCGTTGAGGCGCAGAGGCACAAGGGTGTGACCGTAACGCGACTCTTGTGGGTTCGACCCAGTTGGGGCAATTATTAATTACTAGCGGACGCGCGCAGCTTCGCTTGCGTATTTAGGGAGAATTTTAAAAAACCACGAAATATGTGTTCAATTAAATATTTTTAAGAGTCTAAATTGAAAATTTTATAATAATCGGTGGCGTTTTAAAGATTTTTCCATACAAACTATCAACCCCTTATTTGCACCCCTAGGGAAAGAATTCTAGAAAACGATGAAACACGTGTTCAATTAAATACTTTTAAAAATCTAAATTTCAAATTTTATAAAAATCGGTACCGATTTAATTTTTTTTCCATACAACCTTTAAACCCCTATCTCACCTCTTTAGGGTTAAAATTTTTCAAAATCCCTTCTTAGTGGATGTCCAGATTACGAAAGTAAACATCTGTCCAAATTTCACGTTTCTACGCACAGCGGTTACGGCTGTGTGTGCGTCTTACCTCAGTCAGTGAGGACAAGTCCTTTTATATATATAGATTATTTATTTATTTCCATTTCTTCGCTCTGGCATCAAGACAAAAGCCCGGCGTTAAGATTCGCTACTCAAATGCACTTTCCTAATGCGAACAGCTATGGAGTGGAATTCCCTGCCTACTCAACTGTTGCCCGATAAATACAACTTGGCCGTCTTCAAGGAAAGAGTGAATAGCCATTATCTTTGTAAGCGTGCTCCACCATCGTTCGCATCGTCACTTACTACCAGGTGAGATAGCGGACAAATGTTTACCTATCTGCAATAAAAAAAAAATTTAAAAAAATGCGAAAAAAAAATCTGCGGAAAAAAATCTGCGGAAAGAGGGAATTTAACACTATATTCCTCTACCTACTCTGCTGTGCGAGATACACAAGTGAAGATGTTTTTTTTTAGGTTTATATTATATCTGTTTAATAAAATAAATAAAATAATTTCATATAAACTTAACCTTAATCAAAGATGTGACCGATATTAGGGTAAGTGGTCTGGACAAACGAACAGACGAACAGCAGTCATCTAATAAAAGTTTTTTTGAGATACAGAACCTTTAAAATAACTTTTTTAAACTTTAGATTACTAAGTTCATTCACGCCAATTTGTCAAATTGTAAAGTACGTGAGGAAAAGCTATAAAATTATTTTTAGACACACAAATCGAGTTAGAGAGGAAAATTATTACAGTGAATTAAAATATTGAGAAAATCTAATTTCACACTTAATTTTTTTATAACATTACAATTAATCCCGCATTTAGCATGGGTCAAGAGAGGATATAAAACATTAAAACTCTCCGTTCTCCACGTACTTTATTCTCCGCGCAATTTTGGAGACATTGCGTTTTGAGCAACAAAAAGCCGCGCTTGCGCTTACTAGAATCAGTGAATAAAATTAATTTACTATTCCAAATGGGAATCGAACCCACAACCATCACGACTACAATCTGCTGTTCAACTGCGTCACTATAGCAATAAATACTAAAATCTGATACAAAATAATTGTTTTCATTTTAAAAACCGTATCATATTGCCTAACGATTGACACTTCAACAGAGACACGTTGTTTGGATGGCGGCCAGTAGCTATCTATCTAAACTACTAATCTTAGTTAATTAACACGTTTTATATAAGATTGCTATATGAAAGTAAATAAATAAAAATATAAGCTAATTATCTCAATTTTAAAACATGTATATTTATTTGTAATATTGTTTTTTTATATTTTCTTAGGTATAATATTAAAATTAAAGTGCTTATATTTTATTAACATAGAAAATTAAAAACATATTTGATAAATTTTTATTTTTACAACCGCTTGAATAAAAAAAAATTTTTATTTTTACAAAATTTTTATTTTTACAACTCCTTGTCCGTCTGAGACTGTTCAGAACTGGTGGTCAAAGGTTCAAACCTAACTCGGGCAAACATTTATATTTAAAAAGCAAGTTTTATTCTAGTGGACAATCGACGCGGCCAGTGACTGATATTACCCAGCATGCAATTTTCTTTTAATCCTTTAAGTGAAAAATAAAACATAGTCCATTCTCCATATTCTTCCCAATTTTCGAGAGGTGTTTGCGTATTGAATAGTGGAGCTCAACGCCGTGCCTTGTCTTCATAGTTTAATAATTTTTAAAATAATTTTATTTTATTTAAAAAAGACTTACTCTTAATTTGACACACACTGGAATGCAGACGCGTATTCGTTAAAACGCTCTATAAATAACCGAAAATGTTTGCCAATGCACTATTATATGTCGCACAAATCAACTACAATGGTCTCTAAAAGATTAAAATTAATTTATTTCATTCATTCATTACGTTTTAGGAGAAGAATGAAGCACGTCAGTCCGCTTGGGCGGCTTGGCGGCGACTGTACTACCGACACTATCTCCCACCAATATTTCAGGGGGATGTGCATCTGCGCAGATGCTGTGAGGGCGTGACCTTTGACCCCAAAGTAATATAACTTCAGGTATGTGGAAATTATCAAATAATTAGTATTCGCGGTTCTTATTTATATCTTTTAAGTTGCGTTCGTTGAATATTTACAAAAAAATATATCTTTATAATTATTATTATTAAAATAACAAATAATATTTTAAACACAATCGCATCGGACTACGACCTTTACAATGTAGCAGGTTAGGCAGAGGGAATTTGGGAACCTTGTGTGAAGATACTTCGTTTCCATTAAGACACTTCCGCTCTCCATTTTCTGCCGAATTCTCAGAGCACTGTCGAGTGGCCAAACTCATTACCAGAGCCAGGAAATGAAAATTTTAAATATTTCATGCCCCCGAGTGGGAATCGAACCCACAATTCTTATACTGCAACCGCGATTACAGTCGCGCGCTTGTGCCTCTGCGCCATACCATGGCGGCCTTATCACCTTTGCCTTCTAACTACGTATCTATAATGTATAAATATACATCGGTTGGAATCGGTTTCACCTATTCTGGTGTAACGTGAATAAATTTTAAATTTTAATGAAGTAAATATAAAAAAATAAATATTGCACCTTAAATTGGTAACATTTATTCGTACAACATAAATGTCAGTTTGACAGAACTTTTTGTTTGAAGTTTTATTGTGTAATGCCCTCGATGGTTAACTCTTTTCCAATCCAACTCACGTGATTGTTCTTATTAAATATGCAAATTTAACACAATTTAATAAATTAAAATCGAAATAAAAAAACATATTTTTTTATTATTTAACTTATTGTTTTTAATATGAACATGACTCCTTGGTAAAGTAATGAAACTAACAGAACAAATTGACTATACTAGACTAATACCCACGCTCTACCCAATAACACGTCTAACTGCTATATTGAGCATAGAATTGAATTATACGGACTGAGATATATCTTCATATCCTGCCAAAGTGGGATTTAAAATTATACATATAATCTTGTCATCAGTTCTGAATTTTGATTGCTCAAAGGATAAGTAGTTTTGGCTAGCACTACTGTTTTATGGCCAAGCGGTGCCAGTAGAGTTCTTGATAAGCTCATTATTATTATGAATTACATGTAATTTATGATATTTATGTACATCTCTGTATATTTAAGCAACAGGAGAGTAATGTTTTAATGATATACATTTAATATACATTAGCATTTAAATATTTGGCAAAAGTTAACTTGGTAAAATAAGTTTCTAAGTGGTCAATTAAGTCGTGCCATACAGTGCCACGTAGCTGATAGTAATATACGACTACAATCTGATAAGCGCCACGCAAATACGTTTTGACGGTACTTTGCTAGTTCTTATTAATTAAGAAAATTTTGTTAAATGACATACGATTTAGTCTAAAAATGTATAAACGTATCGTTTAATCTATGTACGCACGACATCGTTGTTTGTTTTGCAAGCGTTTATTTACTTTTTTAAAGTTATTTTCTCTATAGTACAACATAGATTGATAAATTAAATTCATAATTCCAAAATAAACAATCGGAACGATTGTTAATAATAGTTATTGTTTTGTTATATGTTGTAACAAAACTCGGAAAAATTAACATGATACAAAAAAAACGCGATATTTCAAATTATATAGTGAGTGGAGTCACCATTTCCAACTGCCCTGATAATATTACAAAGATGGCAGCTATTGGCAATTGCGTAGTCCTTGGTCAGTGTTGCAGGCGGCCATTTTCAATAGCATTGCCTAGAACCTCCTTGGTCAATTTTGCAAACATGGCCGCCATTTGCAATCTGTCAAAACTGAATTCATAATGGCGTCGGAAAATCTGATCTAGAATGCTAATAAATGAATCTCCACTTAAAAGAACGTATGAAAAGCTATAAAATATACAAAATATTTCTTTAATATACTTCAAGACTCACAATAAGAAGATTAAATTAAAGTTATTTTGACATTTGTTTGAGCGTATGTAACATTTTTTGATGACGTAGGTAAATGGGCGAGGTCAAATTTATTTTCTGTCACTAGATGGCGCTGTCTCCCGCTTCGCTATTATCTTTCTAACGTTTTTGCTAATTCAAATTAAGTATGATATTACATATAGAATCCTTATAATGAAAAATCTATAATAATAATTCTAAATTTAAAGGTCGTTCAAGTTTCATATTGACTTTAATATGTAAATAAATAGAAAAAAGAATAAAATTGTAAACATAAAAATATTTTTTTCTAATAAAATGTTATTTATGTTCCATAAAACTAACTACATTGTTGTTGTAAAAGTAATTTTTTTAATATGAATGATACGCCCTTTTAGACAAAGTCCAAAAACTATAACATAACATTATACACAGTATATTAAATACAAAAATACTTACCTTCAGCAAAATCCCATCTCCAGAAAAGTCCGGAGCGTTCACAATCGAAAATTCTAATAAATGATTTAAAAAAATCACTTTTAAATGTTTAAAAATAATACAAAAACGGCTCAGAAAAGGTTTGCGACGGCGTCCGGGCGCAGACTGGCCCGGGATGGCTGGTGCGGCACATCTCTATCGATCCGCGCACCGCGCAGCCTCTGGACCAGTGCCTAGGTGTGTACAGTACGGCCGGTGAGTCGTGGCATCCCTGAAGCTGGCTGTAGATGGCTGCGCAGAGAGATTTTAAGGGTGTTTCATACTTTCGATTATTCTCTGTCCCAGTGCATTATGCGCAAATGTTCAGAAAGCTTAACTTCAAGGCGTCCACGACATATTGGCCGTACTGTAACAATATGCATCGTTCATTACCTGTCTGCTTTTTGATTGGGAGTAATAATTTCTATCCCTGGATATCGATATACAATATGTAGGTATACGAGTAGAAAGAGATGCACATACGTATATCTTAGTAATATATTAAAATCGTTATTTTATAGGATATTCAAAATGGCTACTTACTAAACTAAGTTTATATATTAAGAATGATAATTAAAAATCATAGACAACACTGTTTAAAAACAGGCATTTGAAATGTCAAATATCTCATTAGGAATTACTGATGATACAGAGCTACAATGACAATCGGTGTTAAAATTCTGGTTTTTTTATGGATTGATTGATTTTAGTGTATCTAGTAGCTAGGTGATAGCAATGAGACTTTAAGCTTAACATAATGATAATCAAAGAAAAATAAGAAACTTTCTAATATATTTTTTTCAATAAAATTGAACTAGACATCATTCTCTACAGTCTGTCATTGTTTTTATTTGACAGAGTAACCAAATGTTGCAAATGAAAGTAGTTGAAATATAATTGAGTTTTCTAATTTCCATTTTTTAGTGGAAACTTGAAACTTACAATAACCATGTATGGATGTATTAGACTAATCAATATTTAGGTATTGCGTCTGTACACTAAGACTCGAATAAAGTGCATTATAGAAGCAGCAGAAGGGTTAGTCATTCAAATTCAACAAAGATTTTTTTACATTTTTCTTATAACTGTCACGATTTCGTCTGTCACCCGTTTTCGGCTTATCGTTGATTTCTGGGACACCCTGTATATAAAAAGTATTTAAGTTGTATTAATAAATATAATACTTATCTATATATATAAAATCGAAAGGTCACTCACTCATCACGAAATCTCAGAAACTACGAGTGCTAGGAATCTTAAATTTTGCATAGGAGTTATTTATAGGACGTAGGTCCTCGCTAAGACGGGAATTTGCAATATTCGACTTCTAAGGGGTTGTTTTTGGGGTCGAAAGTTTGTATGAAACTTCGTTACTACAAATGCTACGAGTCTCAAATTTTGCATAGACGTCACTAGGACGTAGTCATGGAGACAGAAATTAATAATAACATAGTTCACGCGGGTGTAACCGCGAGCGGGCCGCTAGTATTTTATATATTTATTATATATCAACCCCAGCCCCTAACAAAGAAAATTATGACCTTTGGTTTGTCCGTCAATACCACTAACCACGACCGACAAACAATATAACCTACTATAATTAGTTATTTCAGAAAATCTAATTTGTACTTTAGCAAAGCAAAATGAATTTCATAGCTAAATATAACTCAATTAAAAACTGTACAACGTGTGTCAAGTGCACGAGACGGGAAAGGTTGCACCGCCCACTCCATGTTATTTTAGTCCAGAATAAAGGATAATTGAAATCCTGTAAAATACCAGCGTTGGATGTTGATAATAAAGCTGCCATTTTTGTGCTATATTTAAATTACTTGTTTAAATATAGCACAATAAAGATTTTAATCTTTTAGTACATTAGTTTTACTGGACAGAAGTAGCTTTACTTCTTCGCTACTAGAGAATCTAGAATAGTCACTCGGTTCTCCACTTTCCATAACATTTTCAAGACACTATAGAGCGAGGAAATAATAATACATAATTAATTCCTCTAGGATAGGATTCGAATGCATAACTGTCGCGTATTTAGTTTACAGTCATACGCTGTGCCGCTATGACCTCAAAATCAAATCATTTATCTTATCCTCATCACATATATGTCGACACCAATCCCTAGGGATCAGAACCATGACCTTTGGTTTACCCGTCTAGCTAACCACAACCTACAAACAATGTACCTACTATAATTACATGAGAAAATCTAATTTATACTTTGATTTTCAGCTAGTTTAGAATCACTCTCTTTTTAGCCTCACGCTGTATCCCGCACATAGCAGGGTAGACAGAGGTAACTCTTACGTTCCCCACTAGACACTTATGTTCCCCACTAATCACCAAATTCTCAAGGCTTTGCGTGTTAAGCGGCGGAACCCAATGCTGCGTTTTGCTTCGTCACCATATTGGAACGGACTTCGTCATCACGGACATAATAAATGTTTCATTTCACCGAATGAGAATCGAATCTACTGCCGTCGCGTTTACAGTCGCACGATTGTGCTCCTGCTCTATGACAACTTCAAAATTAGTTTCGTTGTTTGAAAAACAACTCAGTTAAAAAATGCACGGAAGGCGCGTCAAATGCACGATATTCATTGTTTTAGAGCAGCACAAAGGATTTTAAATTGAAATCCTGTAAAGGACAGCGTTTGCGCTTGTTAAAAATAATAACATAATTTTCACGTTTTTATTAATTATTTTTTTTTGGGCAGAAGTACAATCACGCTTTTCACAAATAATTATCTTAAATCTATAAAGATAGAGTCTGTATTTGAATGAACTAGATTCAGTCTAGGACGTAAATCAATATGCTCTAGTTTTCCCAAAAGCCTTTGTTCTGCCGCCCCTTTGTTCCAATTAAACCCCCAGGCCAGATGAAACAGGTACGTGTGCAGCTTCAGGAAACTCAATATAAATTAACCTTTGACATTATTATGTGAGAAATATGGAAAAAGTATATTTTTATTACAAGCCAGTTGTGACCGAGTGACTGTTAAAGCAACAGGTTGTGGGTTCGATTCCCACTCGAGGAAATGAAATATTTCACACTCCTCCTCCTCCTTACTACTAACTCTACAAGCTATGCCACGACTGGCCTATTATTGCCTTATTCTTCCTTATTTTTTTTACATGTTTTGTGCCTACGATTATGAGTTTATTTTTGCTCTAGTAAGCTTGATACGGTATCTGGTAAATGTATGTATTAATGTAAACAAACGTTAGTGGATAAATCTATATATATAAAATCGAAAGGTCACTCACTCATCACGAAATCTACATGTGCTAGAAATCTGAAATTTTGCATAGGAGTTACTTATAGGACGTAGATGCTCGCTAAGACGGGAATTTGTAATATTCGACTTCTAAGGGGTTGTTTTGGGGGTTGAAAGTTTGTATGAAACTTCGTTACTAATGACATTTGTCTTTGTCATTCGTTACTAAATGCTAGGAGTCTCAAATTTTGCATAGATGTCACTAGGACGTAGTCATGGAGACAGAAATTAATAATAACATAGTTCACGCGGGTGAAACCGCGAGCGGGCCGCTAGTAAATATATAAATAAACTTAGTGTAGAACACTCTGTTTCTCTGTGGTTTAACCACCAGAGCGAAAATAATTTAAATACAATCATTCCCCCACATAGAGATCGAACAGATAAGAAATGCGTTTGCGTTTATTTATTATGTTAGAGTTATTTATTCAAATATTGAATATCGTTCCTCTTAAGTGGGCACAAAATAAAATATATTGTACAAAAGTGGAGAACAGAGTGTCTCTTAGATATTACATCTCACTTAACATGAGGGCAGAATAAAAAGCTACTTTTTTTTTTAATATTTTCCCTCTCGTATAAACTGTATTATATTGTAAACTGCGAGAAGAAAGGGCGCTTCTTTTTATTATAAAAGTCGTTATAATTCTATTTTTCTACACAAATACAGTAATAATTGGCTCCAATAATGAAACCATAATTTGTTTGACTTTAAAAAAAAAACATTTCTATTTTAAACCGACGATAGATTGAAGTAGATATTGGTTTTAATAGGAAATGAAGTGCCGTGAGTCCTGTCAGTCTTGTCAGTTCTGTCAGTCGGCTGTCAGCGCCGCCCCTGCTGGCAATGTATGATTGAATATTGATCTCACATCGATACCTCTTCAATAGCTATCTAATTAAATAGTTTTTGTTTTAGCTTTTCGCTTTATCACGTTTAGCAGGTTAGACAGAAGGAACCTGGGAACCTGGTGTTAAAATACGTCGTTGCCATTAACATATTTCTATTTTCCAATTCCATCGAATTTTGGAGTTATTGCGTTCAGTGGCGGAGCTCAACGCCGCGCTTCGTTTCTTACCAGACCGAGAATATTGAAAATAAAATAATAATAAATATTTCATTTCCTCGAGTGTGAATCGAACCCACAACCTGTTGCGTTTACAGTCACACGTTTCTACCCCTGCGCCACGACTGACCCCAATACTCGTTTGAAACAAATATAAACTTGAATATTACGTAGCAGGTTAGGTATCAATATCAAATCAGCCTTTTCGGGTCCACTGCTGGATGTAGGCCTCTCCCAGGGTGCGCCAAAGCTCCCGATCCTCCGCTTTCCGCATCCAGTCGAAGCCAGCAACCTTCTTCAGGTCTTCGTCAGGTTCCGGTTAAGTATAGGGAACCTATTATAACAATAAATGAATGAATCGAAATATTGCCTGTTGTGTGGCGAAACGGAAAACGTGCGTTGTCTACCTGATGAAGGGAAATAGGGAAATGAAAATTCCTCTTATATTATAAATGGGACAGTTTGTGAGGATGGAAGTTTGTTCCAATTTCATTCAAAACTTACCATTTGGTTTACATGAAACTTTACACTAATATAACTTATCCGTGAGAATAATACATAGGCTACGATGTAAAGATTTTCTATAATTTGGCTATAATATAACAATTAAATTAAACAGCCGAAACCACGTTCAAGACGCTAGTATTTTAATAATACAATTTGTGATACAAGCGCTCGTGTGGAAACCGTCTCCATGGAGCAAGGAGGATCAATAGGTATAAGAGTATATAGTGTAGTCTAGACGAGTCGATTCGGAAGTAAGGAGGTACGGATACGGAGGTCTCATCTCATTTGTTTCGTTATAAATATGGCTGGCGTCTGGAGCGGGTTGGCGCGGGTGCTGCTGTAGCTATGGAAGTGTTCAACGATCATTGATTATGTCTGGACAAAGCTGATGCAGGTACGGTGGATCACAATTATATTTAGGCTGAGGAAATCTGGCAACTTAATGTAAAGACACTTCCGTTCCCCACTTGCCACCAAATTCTTTGGGTATTGAGTAACGGAACTTAACGCCGTTCTTCGCATTGATATATTGAACTTATTATTTAAAATAGTTCAGTTACCTACGTAATTTAATTTAAGGTAACCAAATAAGCGACAGGTTGTGGATTCGATTCCTACTCGAGGAGATGAAATATTTAATATCAACAGGCTGTGCCTTGAATTCGGCGGAAAATGGGGAAAAGTTTCTTAATGAGAACGGAGTGAGTTTGGAACACCAGGTTCCAAAGTACCCCGTGTCTATTCCTCCCCCTCCTCCCCTCCCTTGCTGTTCGGGATACAACGGGCCGTTATAAAAAATAAACTAATCAGAAACATTTTGTTAATTTAATTTAAATAATAATAGAATTGATTACCCTACTTGAAATATTATTAGTTCTAGAGTACATACAATAAAAAAAAGTAAAATAACAGCTTGACAACAATAGTGTCGTTATATTAAACGTTGCTTGATTTTCTTCGCACTGAAAACCGGGGCGCTTCACGGCGGTGACGTAACTAGGCCTGAGGCACAATGTTTACCTAAGTAAGAGTGAAGAGGAAATATTTGATATTGTTTTGCAGCTTCATGCCAGGAATGGGAACCCAGTGTTAAGACACTCCGTTCCTTACTGCAGAATTTTCGAGAGTCTTGTTATGTTATGGATATTTCATTTCTCTGAAAATCCTTTGTGCACGACTCCAAATCGCACTTGGCCAGTTTTTTTTAAGTGCCCTTACTAATCTCTATAAAAACACTACATGAAATTCTTACAAAGGTGTTAAGAGAAATAATTGTTACAACGTGAACATATTATTCTCATACTACGGAGTTGTAAATTCATAGGTTATTTGGCGACAGAGCTAGACTATACCAAGAACATGTCGACACATGTATGTTCTATCATCTATTTTAAAATACAAATATGTACACACGGTAATTATCACGGCACACATATCAGTGTATACAGAGGGAACCTGGAAACATAGTGTTAAGGCACTCCGGTCCCATTAAGATTCCGCACTTACCGCCTAATTTTGGAGGCACTATTTATATTACTATTTATTTTCTATTTTACAATACAAATCGCTGATTCCGTTAACTTGCCCCAAACAAACTGTATTCCACGTCAGACCACGCGTCGCACTTCCCGCAACCAATTCAATAACCCTCTAATGCACTTATTTATTCCCATTTCTTGTCACTGTACAGACTCCACGATTTAAACATAAATAAGTTAGCTACAGTCAAGCTCCATGTAATAGTTCACGCCATATATAAAGATAATAGATAAATAAGACAACAGTGAAAAGATAGTTGGTTCGATTCCCATTTAATAAAATATTTAATATTTTAATTTCCTGGTTCTGCTGGTAATGATGCTCGAGTTCCGCCATTCAGTAATGCTTCAAGATTTCGGCTGAAAGTGGGAACCGATTTATCTTAATGGGGAACGGAATGTCTTAAAACTAGGTTCCCTCTGCCTACACTGTTTAGTGCAGGATACAGTGTGATGCTGCAAAAAAATAACGAAATATTGATTGACATTTGGTCGTGGCATTTCTAAAAGGTCAACAATTTTTTCGAGAAAATCTGAAACGCTTCTAAATTGTTGATTAAAATTTGATTTCCATTCAAATTTTCTCGTTTTCGTATTATTTCTCTAGAAAATGCTTTTCAAATAATTTATGCTCAACTACAGGGCAATGGTAGAGGTGATTCTCTTTTTCATATTATGTCTTCAAAACCGAAAGGGGGTCAAAGTCTCAATTACTCACGATCACACGTTGTACATCGACGACATATTGTAGATAAAAATACATTATTTATTATTAAAAAGTAAGTTTATTTCTTTTAATAATTTTATTTACTAAAATGGCTAAAATATTCCCCATGCTCTAACCCTAGGCCGAGAGCCTGCGGAATAGTGAACGGATATTGAATACCAAACGCATTTATAAAAGGTAGAGTGCGAAAGAGGATATTGCTCGCAAAACTCGACAGGCGCTTCTGAATTATTAAATTTTTCAATACAGGAATTTTAATATTACTTTTTTCCAATAATAAAAGTAATGTAATCTTCTTTGATACTCTTTTAGAAAGTTTAACATCAAACGTTTGAAAATTTAACGTCGTGATTTCAAATTCTGCTCTACTTAAGTACTTATATTTATTGTACCTACTAATGTAAAAACTGGCCAAGTAAGAGTCGCGCACGAAGGGTTTACCACCCATATAAAACCATTATCCATATAAGCTATCAGCAAAATAATTATAATTTGTAATAAAATAAACCGACTTCAGCCAAATTTCATAACCAGAACCTAACCAAAATACCCTTGAAGCGTATCCTTTCTATTAAGAAAATAATCATCGATATCGGTTAGCCTTATATTGAGTTATTCGTCGATTTGTGACGCACATATCACATAATTAAGCACTTTTGTGATTTTCTTATGTATACCATTGCCAGAAATGGACCAACTTAGGTTAACCAACCACTTTAAGTGGGCCCACACGGGAAGCACCGCATGAAAAAAGAATCATCAAAATCGGTTCACCCAGTGAAAAGTTCTGAGGTAACATTTGACTATGAGAACCGAACCATAAATATTTGTTTAGTTCTGTTAACACTTTTCTGCTAACTGTTGTTGTATTTTATTAATAACATACGGCAACAGAAATACATCATCTGTGAAAACTTGAAATCATGGTTCATGAGACAACTTGGTGACAGCCGGATAGACAGACAGACGAACGGATATCTATGTCTTAGGATTCCATTTTACTCTCTGGGTACGGAACTATAAAAAACCATCGTGGCATAATAGAGCGGCTTCTCACTGTAAACGTGATGGTTCTGGGTTCGATTCAGATGTGGCCGTTTTAGTAAAGTAAAGCGTGATCATAACCGCTGTCCTGTCAGACACTACAGTGCGAATGGTTAACAAACTATTTTAGCATCCAAAGCTTCTATTGCGATGAATTCTCATATAACTTTTCTATTGAGATCCATATAAAATAGGTTCGTGCATTTAAGATCATATAAATAATAAGTTTTACTTCCATTTCGTACGAACGTGAGGTAAGTACATTTTTTAGGGTAATTTATTTGCAGGGTACGTTCGTGTAATAAAACTGCTCCAGATGATTTAGTACTGAAGGATCGCGTTATGTAAGTAAAAGTAGGGAAACGGAAAAGAAGATAAAAGTATTTTTGTTCTTGTATACTAAGCATGGATTATTTTAATACTAAATTTACTGGATTAATGGATATTTGGATATTTCGGCATTTCAAAATATATTTGAGAAAACGCCATGTTTTCTCACCGTCTCCTGCTAACAGGTAAACATGTAAGGATTAATGCAAAACATTATTAAAAACTGAAGCCAGTCGTGGCGCGCTTGTGCCTGGCTAACTGGATTAGATTCCCACACGAGGATATGACAGGTTCACGCTTACCCCGCACACAGCAGGTCTAAAAATCGCAAAAACCATTAACAATTTGAGTTAAAATTATACTTATGTTCAAAGCTTAAGCCTAGCGCATTTTGATAACATACTTGTAGTGCCAAAATGATTAATATAAGTGCATTTTCTTTTGCCTTATTTAACAAAGCAATTATTATTACTTTTTATATAATATTAAAACATTTTACAAAATAATTTACAGTCACATCTGAAAAAACTAAAAAACATCATATACCTATATACGAATATTATATTATAAAATGGAATCAAAACCAGGGTATGAAGCTAGTATTTATTAAAAATGGGTTAATATCAAACAGGCAACTCCTACCTCACAAAGGCCGTGTACGTGAATACGGTGAGAGCCACGTCCGGGATACGAATCAGCCCTTATTGAAAATGAAATAAACGTGCTCTACTTATACCTCGGGTTGCCTATGAAATATTCAGATAAATTGTAACGACCTATATATTTTTTCTTTTATACTTTCTCTTATACCTACTATTTATTTATTTTTTTCATATACATATTAAAAAATATATATATCCCATATAACAGTAGGCTGAGGGAACCTAGTAAAGACACACTGTTCCCCACTTTCTGCCATTCAAGGTATTGTGTGTTGAGTGGCGGAACTCAAGCCCGCGCTTTGCAACGTTACTAGAGCGAGGAAATGAGTAGATACCTACCTTAACTCTAAGTTCGCTCTGTCTACCCTGCTATGTGCGGGATACCGCGTGAAGCTAAAAAAAAAACTACTATTAATAAATTAAATATTCCCGTAGGCAGCACAGAAACCCACAAGTATTACGTATCATTGAAATTGTTTTGAAATAACACCAAATTCTGTATTTTTTAATTTTTTAATGTTATTGTAGAATAAGTGTAGATTGTAGTTATCAAAGAAAAATACTTTTTCAAACTTAAGTTTCCCAGAGGTGCGGGTTCAAATCCCGCTACGTCCAACTCTTATATATTTTCTAAAAAAATATGTCTCTATTAGTTATCTGTTACATAATTTTCTTAAAGGAACCCATTAGACGCACTGTAACGTAACAGCATGTTGCAACGCTTCCAGAAACGGTTGCCTTTACGCAACCGGGTTTTTACAATTACGAAGGCAGCTTTATGAATAATATTGTTTTTTTCCCTAATGTCATATGTCAGGTCAAGGATGATTCGAGAAATGAAACAAAGATGCTGTTGGAAAGATTCCATAATCTTAAATATGGGTACTTAAAAGTTTAATTTAAAAAACTAACAGTTATATTGTTACTAGAGACTGAAGCGCGGCTTCGCACTCTTGCACACAAAATGTTTCGAAAACTAGGCGGAAAGTGGAGAACGGAGTGTCTTAACAATATATAATTTCCCTTTGCCTACCCTATTATATGCAGGATACTGTGTGAAGGCAAAAATTTTTACAAAATCTTATTTACATCTGATATTACATTCGGTTATAATTATCTTATATTATAAAAATCTTAAAACTGCAGTCATTTGAATAGTTTTAAAACGGTCCACGTTTTAAAATATCTCAAGAAACTAGAGCATAGCACGAACAAATAAAACAAAAATGTCGCGCGTGATCGTGCACATTTTGCGAGAATTTGCGTACATTTTTGATCGTCTCTAGGTTTCGGTGGAAAAAATGTAGAACGGAGTGTTGTAATACTAGGTATCCTATATCAACCCTGCTGCGTGCGAGATACAGTGTAAAGCTAAAAGCTAAAAAAAATAAAAAGATCTGCTTGAACATTGCAAGATAGGTATATAAAAAGGTAATACCATACTCGACTGGAGTGACAGATAAAAGTCCTGAATATTCATGAAGCCTTAACGAGGCTATGAACACCGTTGAGAGGTGTCAACTACGAGCGTTACAAGGAAGCTCTACCATCGCAAATAGGTATAATGTCTCTAAAATATATGAAACTTAGAGAACGGAATGTTATATCACTTACTACTTTTAAGCCTTTAAGGATTAAGACCTTTCCCCACGCACCGTCCGAGTTGGAAACTTTTTATGTTGAATGACGGAACTAAACGCTGGGATCTGTCTTATTGTTCTCTCGCCTGCATGGGAATCGAACCTACAACCGTCGCCTTTACTGCCAAATTCTGTGGACGACCCGAGAGATGTGTAAAAAAAAAGTTTTGTTTTGTTCTTGCAAAATCGTGACACTCGTATATCGAATAATATTATTCAACAGTTATTCAATGAGTCGACGAAACAATAGCATTTGAATATTATCTTCCAAAAATACATTACGAAACGATATCTGAATGAAAGTATTCGACGATTGTATCTTATCTAAACGCTATGTTATTTATTTATTGGAATTAAATTAAATACAATGAGGATATAAACTAAATGATTACGGAACCTAATAAGATTAATCTCCACTTTTCATTGATTTTCACAATTCGATAGACGTTTTTAATGGAAATGTGACAAAATCTACGATGCGATAGGGAATTTGATTAAATAAACTTCTTAACAGACGTCTCGTTCCACACTGTGTCACTTTCGAGGATATTTTTCGTAACCCTTATAGTAAATCAAATTAAATCATGTACACTCTGTATTCCACATGTAGCATGATAGGCAGAGGGAAAGTAATGTTAAGACACCTTTACAAATTTTCCGCCGAATACTGGAGGCACTGCATGTTGAGTTGCGAAACTCAACGCCGCGCTTTGCCTCGACACCAGAGCGAAGAAATGAAAATATAATTAAAAAAATATTTCATTTCCTCAAGTGGAGACGAAATCTACAACCAGTCGCATTCACAGTCACGCACTTGTGCCCCTGCGCCACGACTGGCCTCTATATACCTTTTAGTCCATGCGCTAAATAATAAAATAATTTTCAACACTTAACTCCATTATATCATAACAATTAAAAATATTACACAGAAGTAAAAAAATAACAATTATAATTACGCACTATTATAATTTCTAGCGGCGTTTATCGCTTACGGGACGATGATCGCAACACACGTAACTCAGATCCCCACTGTATTTATTTGAAAGTAAAAGCACGCGGCAAAACGTGCGCGCCTCACTGCCCACCACGAAAGTGAGCGCGAAAGACGCGTTTCCCCAAAAAAATCTTCCCAAAAATTGACATTGACGTTTAAATCACAGATAATTATTTATTACTTTTTTTTTCTAAGTGAATTAAAATTATATTTTTATTAATAAGAAAACGTGTAATCGTTTATGTTTTGGTTTTTTATTATAAGTGAATAAATTATATATGGATTAAAGATCGTTTTGTATTTATTAACTGAGTGCAGCGTCCTCAGTTTCATAAGTTATGTTGCGAGCAGTGAAAGTGCAGTGACGTAAACGTTACATTAGAGCAGCAATGGCGTGTGCTATTGGGTTAGGGAAGTGCTACATTTACATTGGCCTTGGTAAGTTTATTTATTTTTATTTATAAAATATTATTTTCAAGCAAAATGTTTATATCTATTACTTATTTTTGTTTTAAAAAAATATTCGATTTATGTAAATCTACATTTTGAAATTTTTTTTAAAAAATATTATTATTCTATTTTTTAAAACAATTATCGTAGAAATGATTGTGTCATTTCTAAAAATTTTAACTTATTAATAATAAGTAGGTAGTCTATTTGCATTTGTGTTTTCGAATAAACTAACAATACGTTAATTAGTTTATTAGTTTACAGTTTCCCATCCATCAGTGCTTTAAGTAATTTAATCACGACGCTCATATTTTAATACTTAGAACTAAAACTAACACTTATTCATTACTTTTGGGCCCGCGCGGCTACGCCCGCTTGAATTATACGAATGTTTATTTAAGAAAAATCGACCTAACTTAGTAGGTACTTTAAATTGACATAACTTTTTATTTATGAACCGATTGTCATAAAATAAACCCTAGCTGTTTTCGGGAGTTTCCCAGAATCCAATAATGAAAACCGCATCTGAATCGGTTAAGCCGATTCTGAGATTAGCGAAAACAAACGCACAGACAAACTGACAAAAAAATTAAAAATCATCGTTTTGAGTTGTATAACGTTATTAAAGGTTCCCAATAACATTTTTTTTTAAATATCTCTTATGATTTTATTATAAGTATTTCTTCTCTTCATATTTTGTAAACTCGATTAAAATATATAAAATATTATTAAAGAAACACTATCTCAGGTCCTTATTAAAAAAAAAACAGGCCACAAGCTCATATATTTAAAGACACTAAGATATACCTACAGAAACGTTGACAGCAAACACCATTTAAAAACAGGCAGGAATCTAAATGGAATAATTCTAGAAAGTATGCTGGGAATTTTATCTTTCAAACGAGCCGGACGAGACTAAGACCACACGTATGGGCATGATATATGTATGAAGAAGATTTTAGTTTTTCTCTTATGCAATGGCTACCTAATTTATTATCTTTTTAATAGTTTCCTTTACTTATTTAATTATTTTTATATATATTTTTATCTTTGGTGGGCAGATGATAACTTAGAACCTATTGCTAAGACACTCCGTTCCCATTAAAATTCTCCCGTTCCATGCTTTCCACCGAACTCTGGAGGCATTGCATGTTGAGCGGAACTCAACGCCGCGCTCTGCATCGTTATCACAGTATAGATATGAAAATATCAAATATTTAATTTTCTCCAGTGCAAATTGAGCCTACAGCCTGTAATGTTTACGTCTAACATTTGTACCCCTGCCCTGTACTACGACTAACAGAAATTTTATTGCACCTTAATCAAGTATTCTAAAGCTTACAAACGACTAAGGGATCTTTTAATAAAATATAATATAAATTTAAAATATTTTTTTAAACGCATATTGATTGCAATTGTGACCAAAAGAATGTCTTCGGTTGCAATTAAAAGAATATCTAGTTAGTTTTTAAAATCGCTGAAAATCTTTAAAACTAATTTCAGAAATTTGTATGCACATTACCTACATACATTATTTCATAGAGCACACGTTATCGACAACTCAATTAGATATTATGCGGGTGATATATATTTCCTTTACCTAACTTACCTACAATACCATTCTGCAATTTTTTATATTATTCTAATATATATAAAGTATTTAAAATACTAAAAAAATATGAAAATAACATATAAAAAAAAATTAAACAGTTTTTGAACATTACTCCGGTATACACATATTGCATACTCTTTGAGGTTGATAACAGTTGATGAAACGTCCACTGTAATCAACCTCTTTGTATATGCCCTCGAGCCCTCGTGCTTTACGTGACCTTCCTCCATTATCATTGATACTGTGTTCTCGAAGGTCAACTGAGGTCTCCCTCTGAGTCTCTTATCACTCAGTTTTGATTCATAAATCTTTTATTGTCATTTGCTCTCTTCCTTTCGACGCGCCTAGGGTACCACATCTCATTTATCGTTTCATTTCTATACATTACCTGTGATTTTTTTTTTCTGTAATCGCCACGTTTCGCTGTTATATAACAGCGTCGATACTAACACCGTACTAACTTCGAACCTGCAGCTGTGCTTACGTTTCGCCGTTTCATCAATGCATCTAAGGCTTTCTTAACTCTGTTACCGACAGCAATACTCCTTTTCATACCAATTTCCTATCTTCCCTCTCAACTAAAGATTATTCACCTTCCCACGTAATTTGGGCCGCGTCGTAGCTAAGCGGTAGTGACTTATTGTAAGCGCACCGGTTGTGGGATCGATTCCCACTCGGAGCAATGAAATATTTAATACTTCGATTTCGTTACTCTAGGAATAAGGCAACTCGCAGCTTTAAGTTCCTTAAGTTCCACTCAACACACAATATTTCGAGAATACGGCAGAAAGAGGGGACGGAAGTGTCTTAATGGGAACTAAGTGTAAAAATAAAGAATTCTTATCACAGGGCTCGGTGCAGAGATATGGTAAATTAATTTGGTGTAAATTACTAAAACATACACTTTACCTAATAAAATACAATTCAAGAAGATTATACTGAGTTTTAAATTTGTGTAAGTTTTAATTATAATCACACTTATATAGATTTTCTTATTATATTAAATAGATAACTTAAATACTAAATAACCTAAGAAAATTATAATCTTTCCATCAACTATGTCAATTAACTAAAAAGTTTTCGAACTAAAAAGTCCGTTCGTCCGCGTTTTTGCCTTATTGCCTTATTTGTCTAATGAAACGCACCGGAAGATATCTGGGTGTCACTTTCACTCGCTGCTTTGCTCTTAACTAAAATTATTGTATTCGCTATGTTTTACATAATGTTTATTTTAACACGAAAGTAGGTTATTTATAAATAAAATTAATAAAATGAAATGATTTTATAATTATTGAAGAATATTTGTTTATTTTTGCTCTATGTTCTACAAGGCGGTTGTGGCACAGCGGCAACGCATTTGACCGTAAACGCGACGCTTGTGCGTTTTATTCCTAGTAGGGGGAATTAATTATTTTAATTAGGCGAAAAGTGGGGTTCCCACTGCTTACCCCTCTACGGAATATGGAATACAGATTAAAGCTACAAAAATTATATAAATTGTATAGTGTATGTAAGCATCTGTCATAACAAAAAGATGTACATAAAGTCATATACTTTAAGAGACCATTATGAAGGACACTAACTTAATCAAAAGTCATACCACCTTATTTTGAACTTAAAATCAGATTTATATATGGAACTTGAACCCAGAACAATCGCATGTTTCAAAATTTGTCATGAAATGGAATATTTTTCTATTTTACATGCATTTTATATTAAAAAAAATATGACGAGCTGGTAATTAAATGCAGCTACTAACTTTAAAATAGTATCAAGGTTATAAAGTTTATTAATATTCACGCGATGTAACGCTGACATAACGTATTGAAGTGGGCCATCGTGTGACACTTTTTTTTAAAATTGACAACTTTTACTTGGTTCTACTTTGCATCTACCTAGGTAGGTTAAAGATGTTAAGGGTTTTAACTTGAAAATACTAGAAATTCTAAATTTACAAATAAATATCTGTTTTTCTTTTTGCAAAAAAGAGAAAAAGAGATTTAAGGGCCTTATTTCGCTACTTACAACTATATTTTGCAACATTATTATAGGTTATTAATTTCTCGATTTACCGAATTTACAGATATTACGTCATCACATTAAAGAAGTCATTTTATACCGTCGTACTGTCGTCATCTAGGAAAAACTTGAAAAAAAATTACTTTAAGCGCGACAGATTATAGGTTCGATTCCCACTCAGGGAAATTAAATCTGTAATATATTCATTACTTCGCTTTGATATCAAGGCAAAGTACGACGTTGAGTTCCACCCTTCAACAAGCATTGATTCCAT
This sequence comes from Heliconius melpomene melpomene, assembly GCA_000313835.2. Lineage (NCBI taxonomy): Eukaryota > Metazoa > Arthropoda > Insecta > Lepidoptera > Nymphalidae > Heliconius > Heliconius melpomene. Next base: position 152,642 of record HE669321.1, on the reverse strand, counting down.
AATTTGGCGAATAATGGGGAACGAAGTATCTTAACATTAGGTTGCTGAGTAACATCCCATGGATCCTACACAAAAGACTACCAAAACTGACACAACCACATCTCCCAAACAGCACGTAATCGGCACTCCAACAAAGATTCCCATTTCAGTTTGACATCAAAGAGGCTTTTTGTCGGTAACCTTTCCATCAGCTACCTGTAAGTGCACTCTGACCTTTAAAGCCTATACTGAGGTATGCCAGGATAATTGAATTGAAACCACTCGTGTTCGTGGTCTATATGTACTAAAGCTTTGTGGGATGGTCCTGAAGACAAAATTGATATTTTTTTAAACAAAAAACAAATTTGAAAACACAATTCAGAAAGGAGTTAATAAGTTTAAGTTTCTATGTCTCTTCAACTTTTAGAAATTAAGTCTTAGATTTCTTTATTAATATTTAAGATTTCCTTTACTTTAAATTTAAATCTCCACTTGGCCTTGATACAGTAATTCAATTTTAAATATGTATATAGCAGTCCTCGTAATAAAATTCACAAATGTACCTATCTGTTAATAATAATACCAAATATACGTTGTACTATTAGTCAATTTTGGAAGATAGATAGAAAAAGCCTATACGTGTCGCTTTGGAGAGAACCACTCATACCACTCTACTACCACAATCACTCTACTATCTGACGATATTTCAAAAACCAAGCACAACCAATAATATATCACAATATTATATATATATATATATATATATATATTAAAAAGGAAAATAATATATATATATATTATTTTCCTTACCCCTATACTCTCATAGTTACCCTGGCAGTACTCTGTAATGTAATTTCCCTGTCGCATCCATCCTTTGAGTTAGGTGAGAGCAAATTTACTCTCAGTATTTCCGATTTATTATTATTATTGTTTATAATTGAAAATTTAAAAGTAATATTTTTAAGGCAGCATTTTAAAGCAAAATTTTATTATGAACTTATTAAGTATTTTAGAGGCTACCGTAGCACTGCGGCACAGCCTCTGACAGCAAACACGACAGTGTTAATTCGATTTAGATTTGGGGGAAAAAAAAAATTTAATTTCCTCGCTCTGATAAAGAAGACCAAACGTGACGTTGAGTATAGCAAGAGTCGCTCAGAGTTTTTTTAAATAGTACGTTCCCTCTGCCCACCCTGCTATATGCGAGAGGGAAGTTAAAAAAAATATCATATGTTATTTAACAAAGGCAATGCCCGAAAATATGTGCGGAAAGTGGGGAACGGAGTGATTTAACACTAGGTTCCCTCTGCCCACCTTAAAGTAAAGAGGCTTAACTTATCATATTCTTGAAAATAAAATAATAAAGATACATATTGCATACATATAAAGGACGGACGTTATTTTCCCTTCGAATTATGCTGGTTACCCGTTACGAGGGAACGTTTGCGGTCAGTCAACCGCCGCGCCATCATTGTGTTTCCACAAAATCGAATTTAATTTCAGTTTTAATAACATAATTTACTGGCGACCCAAATGCATTTGTTTTTTGTTATAACTAAATTGTATAAAATCTCCTCCTCCTTCAAAATGCCTCCTGAAGTTTTCGGAAAATGAGGAACGGTTCGTGTTAACACAAGGGTTAGGGTCTGCCTATCCTTCTTGGTGCGGGATACAGCGAGAAGCTGATTTAATTTTTTTTTTTCAATCAAGTTATATGTATAGATAAGGGTATGTTGCACTTTTAAAATACTTCAAACATAACATGCAACTCCTTTTTTAACAAGTGTAATTGCGTCACTGTTGCACCAAATTAGGCTATATAGCATTACTTTTAGAAGAAAAAACAAACAATTATTTCAGGCTTTGAAAAAACCATACAGAATAGCATTTTTTTAGTTCCGCCATTCAACAAATGCCTCAAAAATTCAGTGAAAGACGGATAACGGAGTGCCTTAACACTAGTTTCCCTCTACCTGCATGCGGGATACATAATGAACCTGAAAAAAAAACACTAACTTAGTGCCACATACATATATATACAATATTGGTTATTGTCGTGCAACGAGATGTCGGTCACCCAACCGGACCCGAAGTGTTACGCTAACTTGCAACATATCCGGTTATGCCAGTCCGCACTCGTAATCCAAATAAGTAACGTTCATGACGTCTTTTACTTATTTCATATTTATTTACCTTAATTTTGAAGGTATTTTTCTTTTTCTGTTAAGTTACTCTATCTCCAACGCATCGCCTTATTTTGGCTTTAGAGTGGACGATGTGGGGGCTTTAGTGCATAGATCGTCCGTTTCCCAATTCAACATTATGTGTTGAGTGACGGACCTCGATACCCTGCATTGTGTTGCTACCAGAGCAAATGGAGGATTATAAAATAATTGATTTCCCTGAATCGGAATCAAACCCACAACCGGCACGTTCATTCAGACGTTGTGCCGGCGTGCCACAACGGTCCCATGCGTATACGTATAAGCATATTAAGTTACATTATTACCATCATAAATAAAACAAATGTTAAGTAATATATGTTTGTTGCTTAAAAGACAATGTAACATGAAAGTGACGCTCTAATCCAGTAATTTCACATAGAAATTCAAAGTGAAATTAAAATAACACCATCACCGATGTCGATAACAATAATTTTACATAATGCATACATCTCAGTACAATGCCTTGGAGGGGAGTTCAAGCTATGGGCCGCTCTTATCTATATAATAGTCTAATAAAACTCTTCCGTTAAGACCAGTTGTGACACAGGAGTATAAACTGTGACTGTCAACGCGACTGGTTATGGGTTCGATCCCCAATAATGAAATTAAATATATATTTAAATTAATATTTTTATTTCTTCGCTTTGGTGTCGAGGAAAACATGCGGCGTTGAGTTCCGCTACTCAATATGCAATGCCTCCAGAATTTGGCGGAAAGTGGAACTAGTTTCCTTCTGCCTACTCTGCTGCGGGATACAACGTGAAGCTGATTTGAATTTTGTTTTCGTTTCTGAGTGACTGGCAGATAACGCACAAACTGGGCGAGCCAGCAAAATTATAATTTTCTTAAAAAGATAAAATACAAGTTTGTTTCTGTAACACATTAAACAAAATAATGTTAGCTTAGCTCGTCGAGTTTCATAATCTATATATTGGTAGAGTCTTTATAGGTCACTTTTAAGAATTAATTAATAATTAATAGATATTACATAGTTACATGTACATACATACTCTTATAAATAAATATATCATTTAAAATTTAGAGGTGATTGTAAGTTTACAATAAAATTTGAACAGCCCTGTCTTAATCCATATTTAAGAGTTCCATTCATATGTAGAGCCGCACGGCGTAATAAGATGACATCACTAGCTTTCACTAACGGATGACGGTCACTGAGTCAACGCCACGAACATTCCACTTAATATTACATTTTTTTCTTAGTTTCACGCTCTATCCCGCATACAGCACCCAGCCCAGTGTTAAGACACACGTGATCGGGGAAATGATGAATCTTTTCCTTGACAAGACAAAGCGTGGCGTTGTGTTTCGCCACTCTTGACTAGAAATTCCAAAGAAAGAAAGTTCACCTCAAAGCCTAACTTAGAAAATAAGGATATCTATAATTTAATAACTATTAACTCTAAGTTTCAACTCTTACTAAACAAAGAAATTATTCATGTTCATGTATATATTTATTTTATGATTTTTTATTTTATAGGTGAAGGCAACACTTTAACTGGACTCTTTTTGACATGCATTCTCCTATCGTGTAATATAATCTCTTTTTTACCGTACAACCTCTTTTGTGTGTTCTCCATACGTGACATTGGCGAAGTGAATAGTGCTCAACTGGCACGCTCGAAGCGCCATAAATAAAGAACCGGACCGAACCCAAAGAAATTATATTAATTCAACCTACCAACTATTACAAATGAAAAAAATATTAACACACAAACAGGAAGACGCCATCAACACAAAAAAGGACATAAATAATAAAGCAACAGATGCAACAGCAGCACGCGTCCGAAAAATCGATACAGCTCCTGTGCGTCTCCCCAGTCCCTGGCCAGCCCCGCCCGACGCATATAATGCATACAGTGTACTGTGTTGTATGGCTGAGGGGGAAAATCAATATGATGCCACCCCCTGAGCCTGGCACGAGCTCTCAGGTTTATATCAAATTATATTCAGACTAGAACTGAACTGCACTAAAATGAAATTGTTGTAGGTACTTTAGAAAATGAGGTTTGATTCACATTCAGGGGAATGAATTATTTCTCCGTTCTAAGAGAATAAAGCACGCTGTTGAGTTCTGCTATCCAACAACCAACGGAAAACGAAGAGCAGAATGTTTTAAAGCTTTTTTTCAGCCAGGTGGGCCATATCCACCCCAGAGTAATCTTGTGTCCATTCCAGAAATATTACGACGAAGAAAAATCGTCCTAAAAAATAAGAAAAACCTCTACACGAACAGATTTGTTCAAAGCTAAAGTTGAGGATCATATTTCTGGAAAATATTTCAAGATACGCCCATGGCTGCCAAATGCGGTGATAAAGCGAACAGCTGAGAGGAAGAATACACGTATTATTTTTGGTGAATATTTCGCTATTTGCGCTTACTGGCCAAAGAATACTCACGATTCAATGACTTGCGTTCACTGTGATTTCAAAACTTTTATATTGCTACCCTCATATTGGTTACTAATGTTCCCAAACTGTAATTTTCAATTTTCGACTAAAATTGGAACCCACAATTATAAATACACATTTTGGTCTAAGTCCACCACGGTAGTCGACAAATTGTACTATACACATCTAGTATGGACTAGGAACGCATTAACACAGCTTCCAAGAATTATTTTTTTATAAATATCCTTTAACCCAGTATCGCCTACATACTTATATCTATACGAGTATAGTAAATACATAATAATAAAATGTAAAAAAAAAAAAAGTATAAAACAACATAAACAACTATCAACATCCCACATTATACAACAATAACAAGCAACAATATCGGCCATCTCGATTCACATACTTTCAGTTATGTTACCGATTATCTTCCATCTAATACGAAGGTCGATTTCTAGACCACCTCCTCCTCCTCTTTCTCAAGAAATCCAAAACATTGAATTACGCAAATAATTACGGCATCACTTTCTAGTGACTACAAATGGAATTCTGCATAAAGTTCATGATCAGTGAGATTTTTGCCAAATTTGAAGATGTTATATATAAGCATAAGCGTGTGACTGTAAACGTGATGGGTTGTGGGTTCGATCCCCACTTTAGGTAATGAAATATTTGATATTTTCATTTCCTCGCTCTGGTGTCGAGGCGCAGCGCGACGTTTAGTTCCGCCTTCTTACTTTTCTCTGCTTACCTTTCATGATACTTACACATATAAAATAAAAAAAATATGACTTTTAATTACGTTTCATACGTAAAAACTACAATCAAAATTGGATAAATAAATATATTTAACAGTTTAGATATAAGGTAATACAAATCAATCCTCAACTCAGATTAATTAAAGCAGCAACGTCGCAAATTTCATTATATAAATATTTATTTAAATATAAATATTTATTAATATATACATGCATTGGAGTAAAATTTAACAATCTGTAAGAACGAATGCAGATCGTCGGCCAAAACTGGAGTCCATTAAAAAAAAACAATTGACATCTCACATGAATTCGGCATAACCGGCCCCGGCGACCTCGTCCAGGGTTCTTTCACCCCTTATGCGGTTACCACTTTAAAGTAAACTTAATGATGGGATAATTTCACTAAATATTATTTTTTATACTTTTATTATTATTGCGGCCGTTGTGCTCGTGGCGGAGGGGAGCTAAAAAATGTTATATTCTATAGACGATTATAAAAGTTTATTTCGCTTTATTGAAGCAGCATTTTTATGGTTTTTTAATATATTTTTTAGCACGCTTCTACTACGCTCTCAAAGTGTCAATTCACTGAAATTATTTTCTTTTTATACTACTACGTATATGTATACTTAGTCCTCAGTTAGTCCATAATCCTTTAATTGGACGAGTACCAGAAAGGCTTAAATAACCAGATCTCCAAGTTTAATGTGCTGATTTTGTTGAAACTTTAACAGTTCAGTTTCCTATATTAGAATTATACCTTATTTAAATCAAAATAAAAAAGATGCCTTATAAAGATTTTATTACTCATCTACCTTTCTCTCTACTAAAGATTTAATATCCGTTTAACAATACAGTCATTTTGGCGCTATCTAAATATTTTTGATCACCAGAGACGGTTATAAAATATATAAATCCTCGAGTTTATATTTAAAATATAATAATTATTCGTTTATTAACTCTTAATATTATATTGGAGGGTTTCGTGGCCCAGTGGCACAAGCGTGTGACTGTGGGCACGGTTGTGGGCTCGAATCCCATTCGCAGGAATGAAATATTTTATATTTTCATTTCTTTGCTCTGGTAACCAGGCAAAGCGTGGCGTTGGGTTCCGCCACTCAACATGCTATCGAGAATAATGCGGAAATTGGGGAACGGAAGTGTCTGAATGAGCAACAGAGTGTTTTAACACTAGATTCCCAACGATGTGCGAGATTCAGTGTAAAACTAAAAAAATTAAGCACAAAACACTGACATAAATTTCACTTCTCTTCTACTATAATAGTTAGTTTCTATTTAGTTTTTGGATACGTGCTTCTCAACCAAGATTCCTTTTTTGATAAAATACAACCAATTAGGAGTTAGAAAGTTAGAAGACGAGCCTTTAAGTTGGTCATCTATTATATTTTAATTTACGACTGACGTTAATCCCACTGGGCACGCCATGTCATTGTGTTCAAAATGCCTTTTTAAATTTTATTTTTTAAATCACTAATTCTCTACATATTCTCTTAGCGCCATAAAATCTATAACGTACCGTTACTAAAAGTTTGCGTATTATTTATATGTATAATTATATAGTATACACTAACATAATAGAGCTGAGAAATATATATTTGTAATATATTTTTTTTATCACAAAAAATGAGTGCAGACCAGCCCATTGTGCTGGTCTACAGAACAATTTATTTGAGATTGTCAAATTGATTATGTTTTAAATTCATGCCCACATGTAGGAGAGTAAAGGGAACCTAGTGTTAAGACACTCCGTTCCCATGTTCTAGGCAAAACGTTTTAACACTAAGTTGTCAGGTGCTCTCTGCCTATTCTGCTATATGTGGAATATAGTAATCGAATATATATATAGTATATAGTAGTATATAGTAATAATAGTATAGGAAGCTAAAAAATACATAAGTAGATACATGTAAAAAGCCTAGAAAAAAATAAAAATCACAAACGTTTAAGATATAGAGTTATCATTAAAATATTGAAGGTGAACTCTCAAGTCGTCAGCTAACTAGTGCGGACGAGAGGTTCGCAAACAATAAACATAACATAACATCACTTTAACGTCACTGCGTCCGCTTTTGTCACAATAATAAGGTGACTCTAAGCTTTATGAATAAAATACCAGGCAAATAATCTAAATATACCAGATTTTCTTCTTTTTTCTGTTTTTTAGCTTCACGCTGTAACTCGCACATATCAGAGTATGGAGAAGAACGTGACCTTAAGACACTTTCATTCCCCACTTTCATCAGAATTCTGGAGGCAAGTGACAGAGCTCAACCCCGCGCTTTGCCTGATTACCAGAGCGAGGAAATGATCACATTAAATATTCTGACCTAGTTTCTATAACGTAGAAATTGTTTAATTAACGTACAATTATTTATTGTTCCAGGTGTGATATTTCTCATTCTACCAGCTAGATGTCAGTACCAACCTCTCCACCCGGGTAGGTATGCATCAATAACATTATCACAAATATTTCTATTAATTTATTTTTACGTATATATTTAAAATATATATCTCTATTTCAGTTTCGTTCGCACAATCTCCGGGTCCACCCTCCAATATTTATCGATCAGGACATCCGCCGTGGCAGTTCACTTCTCCTCGGAAAAGATCACCTGATGTTCAAACATATTATAATGCACCTCATAATCAGCTATACACGTATAACCAAAACCCATTTCAAGGTCAAATTCCTTTCCAAGATCCAGGTCCTCAAAACTTTCAAAGTTATCCCCAAAATTTCAACAGTCGATCCTCTGTTGACCTCATTAATACAGAAAGTAGAAACGTCCCAAACGATGGAAGACTTTTATCACAGTCTGCTTTTACACGGATTTCTGAAACTCTAGGAGCGATCAACACAGTCGGTCATTATCTTATTGACATGGTGAACGAAAACGAACGAAACGAATCCGATCCAAGCCTGAAACAACTTCCACAAGCTCTTTATACTATAAGTAAAAATTTCCTTGGAAGAAACGTAACAGATAAAATTGCTCCTATTGTAAAAAAAGCACTACCGAAAGTCTTACCAGACGCTCCAATAACGAGGATAGCGACAGCCGATTTAAGTCAAAGTGATGCCAAATCTTGTACAACGCCTGAAGGAGAACAGGGTGTATGTGAAGATTTGAGTAATTGTCCACAATTGCTTCTAAATCTTGTAAGTCTTCGGGAGTCTCTGTGTTTTAAAGATTTGTTTGTCCCTGGAGTGTGTTGTCCTCGCGATGCTGTAGTTTCTGCGATACCCGTGGTAGAGAAACCAGTCAAAACAACAACGAGCAGTCCAACTTACTTAATTCCTGTTACAACTCAACGACCTGTACCAAAACCTACCACAAAAAAGCCTTCTGCAATTCTAGTTCTAACAACAAAAAAACCCAGGACGACGACGACGACTGTTAAGCCGACTACTATTTCCGCTGTCACAACAACACGAGTACCATCGACGACCAGCTACTACACCGTAGCTCCACCTTTTATTGGAAATTTCTCCAACATTGTGGATGTAAATGGTAATTATAGTTTATTTTTTTATATTGAAATTTAAAGTCTAGATTATATAATAAATATAAATCATTTTTTTTTCTAAGTATATTCCTTAGGTGTCTTAAGTTAAAATATTTTTTAATTTATTTATATACGAAGTACAGTGAGTTCACTAAATATTTTTTCTAATTAAAATCGCTTTTTATAGAATGTGGGCAAAGAGAGGACGAAGGCGGGCGTATAGTTGGCGGTACGGAGGCCAAACCAGGCGCCTGGCCGTGGATGGCCGCCATATACTTGCACGGGAACAATCGACGCGAGTTCTGGTGTGGGGGCACCCTCGTGGGCAAACGTCACGTGCTGACTGCCGCCCATTGCACAAGGGATTCGAAACAAAGACCGTGGGTTCTATTAATTTATGAAATCAATCATTTAAAACTTCACACTGTATCCCGCATACAGCAGGGTAGGCAGAGGGGACCTAGTATTAAGACGACCCGTTTCTTACTTCCCACCGAATTTTAGAGGCCGCGCTTTACCTTATTATTTCTTCGCTTCGGCCATTGACGGGGTACAATATGAAGCAAAAAAAAGGAGAGAGGCACAAAAACATTTAAAATATAATCACTTCCAAGGGTGAAAAATTATATAATATTCCTCATAATAAATAATAATAATAATCTAATATTCGTCAGGTTCCCCGCCCGTCAGTTCAGCGTGCGCCTGGGGGACGTGGACCTCGCGAGGGAGGACGAGCCATCGAGACCGGTGACGTTGCGGGTCACCGCCGTACGTGCACACGAGAAGTTCTCCAGAGTCGGATATTATAATGATATTGCTGTGCTTGTGTTGTCTGGTAAGTGTGGGTTCTTTTATTTGTTTCAATGACACTTTTTAACACTCAAGAGCTGGGGATTAGCTGGGTAAGCAGAGGGAACCTAGTAGCTTCCATTGTTCCCGGCTTTTTAACTGAAACTATTAGATAACGGAAACTAACCCCGTACGGAGAAACGAAATATTCTTATATGTAACCCCATATACCTTCCCCCAACTTCCAACCTCGAATTTATGTAGATAAAATTTAAGATAATAATCATTAGAGTATTTTTGACGATATTAAAAATATCGTAATCTCGTATCGTAATCGTATCGTAATCAAAACAACACATACAAATATTTTAACAATATTATAGAATTTTACATAACTTAAGACTATAAAAAGAAAAAATATTGTCAGAAACATTATTCCCAAAACTTTAATTTTGCAGAAAACGTGAAAAAATCTAAATACGTGATACCAATATGCTTACCACGGGGTGACCTCGCCCGACAACTCTTCGATGGCTCAGTGGCGACGGTGGTGGGATGGGGTACCACGAGGTACGGCGGGGGCGAGAGTTCCCGTCAATTGGAAGCTAAACTACCAGTTTGGAGGAACGAAGACTGTGATAGAGCATACTTCCAGCCTATCACGGATACATTTTTGTGTGCTGGTTACCCCAGAGGCGGCATTGATGCTTGTCAGGTATATATTATAAAATGTAAAATTTGAAATACTTATTTAATTTTGCTTTTAGGTAAAGTACTTACCTACAATGAATGTAATGTGTGTTTTTAAATTATATTTTTCGTAAATAAAAGAAAATATCTTTCATGTTTTCAGGGAGACTCGGGTGGACCCCTTATGCTACTCGCCAATGGTCGCTGGACACAGATTGGCGTTGTATCTTTCGGCAACAAGTGTGGAGAACCCGGCTATCCAGGTGTTTATACAAGAGTCACGCATTATCTACCTTGGCTACAACAGAATCTTACATAAGTGGCTTAAAAGTATTTAATTATTAGTCATTATTATAAAAGAAGCATATTAGTTTATGATTTTCAAAATGACATTAAATTATAGGTTTTTGCTACTGTGGCATAAGTGGGTCCCAGTGATACAGATAGTGGTAAAATAAAATCAAATAATTATATTATTATGGCATATTATTTTAAAAATCAATTAAGTAAACTCTAATGGTGTAACAGTTGCCTTGTGTAAATTTTTTAATAATATTATATAAAATCACATAATGTACCTACCTATACATATATAAATGTATATTTATAATAAAACTAAAATATAGATTATAAAAGTAATAAACGTCACAATGGACGCTAGCATTGCGTGTAGACACCTCTATAATTAAAAAAAAATATTCGTTTCACGTGTTTTATAATGTCAGTCATAAATAATATACGGTTACATTATCACGCTGCGAGAAGACTGCACGGGACTGATGTCACGGCAAAAGGTAAACAGTTGTTACCGAATACTTGAAAAAGTTGATAAAATAGCGATATAATGTGCTTTATTGCTAAGATAAAGTGTTTGACAATTTTATCTATTTTTTTTTGTTTTGGAAAGACTGCTTTTCGTAAATTATATTTATTACATTGGTATCATAGTATAATGAAAGTAATTACTATTTCCACATAAGTAATTCTTGTTTATTTATGTTTTCTATTTTCTATTTACGAAAAAACAAAATTACATTATTGATTACCTTCTGTAATTTTAAAATATTATTCATATACCTAAGTAAAATTCCATTCCGGTTACCATAAGCGTACTTCATAATGTGCTGTTATTTTTTATAATATAATTGCCATGTTTTATTTAATAATCATTAAGTATCTAATTCGCTGTAATAATTAAATATCGAATATAGAATAAAAATAATTTATTATTTAAAAGGGCAGAGAAATTGTCTTGATGTAAATAAAATTAATATTAAACAAGTTTTGTTTTTATTTCTATTTGTATTATGTCATAGCTTCACGCCTTAAAGACGGACCCTGGTGGCAAGAGCAAGACTCACCGAATTTGGCACATTTCGTGTTGAGTAGCGAAACACAGCCAGGCGAAAGCAGCGAAATGTTGTGATTCCCCTGTCTCACTGCGCCACGAGGGCCTCAAATATATTAATTTATATGGTGTTATTCCTCACACGTTCGTTCTATATTTGTTTAAATTGACAACGGTAGAATGTTAGAATAAATTTAAATTCAGTTTGCGTCCAAAATATAGACATCTGCATAGATATTGAAATAACAGAATTGTCTATATATAATTTTTAACCACATTTGCTAACTTTATGATTTTTCAAGAGTTAACAAAAGTGAATGTACCTATCATGATAGAAATTCATGCTTCACGCTGTATCCCTCACACAGCAGGGTAGGCGAAGGGAACCTAATGTTATGACACTCCGTTCCCCACTTTCCGGCGGATTCTGGAGATTCCACTGGAATTCTTTCGACTATATACCATGTGTTTCTGAACCAAGAATTTTCTATACCTTTAAGCGCAATCGCAATGAAAATTGCAGTTGAGCCAATCACATAAATTGACGCAAATGGAAATATTGATCGTTGAATGAAAGGTGAAAAGAAACAACGGTTATTTTTTACAATTATGCCATTATATAAATAGACGCAATTAGTGAACATTTTAATTCGATATAATACTAAAGAAGCTGCTTCCTTCTTTATATTTATTTTATACTAGCGGACCCGGACGCGGCTACGCCTGCTTGGACTATAAGAATATTTATTAAATATATTTATGAAATTATTTTCAGTTTTCAATAGAATTAGTAAGAAAATATAAGCTTAAATAATCAAAAAGAATAATAAGTAAAGACATATTATAAAAAAAATATCTGAGTTATTGAAGTGAACCAACAAAGAAGTAAAAGTAACTAAAAGATATTCTTAATATTAGAAAAAGTACCTAAAGTTTTCAGTACATAGATATCGACTATATGAAATAACTAAACATTCTTCTATATTAAATAGGATAATTTTTGCGAGCAATATCAAATAAAATTAGAAGAGAACCAAAGTGTAGTTTAAATTAATTATAAACAGCAAATAATTACATAAAAAATAACAATAGTTCGAAAATGTATGAAAATTTACAAAACCATCAAAGTCATCTGCCCGTTCGCGTCGGTCATACTATACCACTCGTAGGCTAGGTCGTTTCGAATCAGTGACATCTCCTTAATTATTTATTAGTATGTTATACAGTAAACTATAATTTCAATCTAGATAAAATGCTAAAAGTGACTATTATATTTATTTTCATAAGGATAAATATCAAAATGTCGCGGTAACGGTCGCATAGCGACGCGACGGTTGTTGTTAACATGGCAGAATAAATTGCATGTCAAATTAGAAAGTTTTTTAATATATTAGTTTATATGTGTAATGTAATGTTATATCGCCTATAGCACTTCTGAAGAATGCAGCTTTCATACAAAACAAAAACAAAGAAAATTGAACCAGTAGATCCAGAGATCTTAGCGTTCAAACAAACAAACAAACAAACTCTTCCGCTTTATTATATTAGTACTAGTGGACCCGGACGCGGCTACGCCTGCTTAATCTATTAGAATATTTTCGCGTCGGTCATACTGTGCCGCCCGTAGGCTAGGTCATTTCGAATCAGTGACATCTCCTTAATTATTTATTAGAATGTTATACAGTAAACTATAATTTTAATCTAGATGAAATGCTAAAAGTGACTATTATATTTATTTTCATAAGGATGAATATCAAAATGTCGCGGTAACGGTTGCGTAGCGACGCGACGGTTGTTATTAACATGGCAGAATAAATTGCATGTCAAATTAGAAAGTACCTTAAAATATATTAGTTTATATGTGTAATGTAATGTTATATAGCCTATAGCACTTCTGAAGAATGCAGCTTTCATACAAAACAAAAACAAAGACAATTGAACCAGTAGATCCAGAGATCTTAGCGTTCAAACAAACAAACAAACAAACTCTTCCGCTTTATTATATTAGTACTAGTGGACCCGGAGGCGGCTACGCCTGCTTGAACTATAAGAATATTTATAAATATTATATAATATATTTATTTTTATAAGGATGAATGTCAAAATATAAGTTCATTTTGGGTGAAGTTTTCTTAAAACAACAAAGAAACTTTGCAAACAGTTCCTTAGCAACGACGGTTGTTATTAACATGGCAGAATAAATTGCATGTCAAATTAGAAAGTATTTTAATTTATTAGTACATATGTGTAATGTAATGTTATATAGCCTATAGCACTTTTGAAGAATGCAGTTTTCATACAAAACAAAAACATAGTAAATCGGACCAGTAGATCCAGAGATCTTAGTGTTCAAACAAACAAACAAACAAACAAACAAACAAACAAACAAACAAACAAACAAACAAACAAACAAACAAACAAACAAACAAACAAACAAACAAACAAACAAACAAACAAACAAACAAACAAACAAACAAACAAACAAACAAACAAACAAACAAACAAACTCTTCCGCTTTATTATATTAGTATAGATAGTATAGTATAGGTTATTGGATTTCTTACGAGCATAACACAATGTTATATTGGAAGAACATCTGAATTATTGTAAGTAAAAAGACGGGCTTTCTTCCACGAATTGCAACAATCTATCGTGAACGAGTATTATATAAATAAAACAAAGAATGTCTTATGAATATTGTTTTAATTAATATAATTAACATTATTAACCTTGACTTATGACAACTGAATTGTGATTTCCGTGTCCGTTGACAATATTGTACGTGTGGCCGCCTTGCACAACTGTGTTTGCAGGCTGTGAACAAAAATAATAATATTAAAGAAAATAAAATTAAATAATCAGCTGTATCTGGCATATAGTAGGGTAGGCAGACTCAACCTAGTGTCAACACTTCCGTCAAACAGTCAGTTTGACATTCCGTCAATTCTGGGTGCCTTCTGGGTGTGGACTCTTTGCCTCGACACCAGAGCGGAGAAAGGAACATACAAATTTTAATAAATATGTAATTTCCTTGAGTAGGGATCGAACCCACAACTAGTCGCGTTTACCCTGCCATAATACTGGCCTAGACACAAATTCTATTTTATATAATACTTAATTTTATATACTTTTTTTAGATAATTATATCAATATAATCCTTTATAACATATGTATATATTTCGTTTTATTAAAAAACAATGGTACTTACGTAATATACGGGGACATATTGTGGCCTGCATAAGTGCGGATTGAAGAGACAGAGAAGCCGTTTTGGTCTTGGATTAACCTAAAACAGACGAATATTTCGTGTTAATATTCCCATACCTAGAGTAGGCTAAGGAGCCCGAGGGGGCACTTCATTGCAAATTTTTTGAGAAAGTGCAGTTATATGGTTAGTATAGTTTTATAGTATTTGGTTTGATAAAATTGCTACAAAATATTTTTTTTTACTAAATAACATAAAACTTTATTTTTCAATGTATGGATTCATATAAAATCCATACAAAGATAATTCTTTAAAATGATAATGTTATTAGAACACGAAACTAATTCAAATCAGTAAATAAATAAATGTATATTTGTAACGGGTGAAGCCGCGAGCCTTTGTTTAGTAAATTAATATAATTATTCCCTCAGTAGGGATCGAACCCACAACCATCACGCCACGACGAACTCGAGCATTATTGGCTTATCTGTTACTATGTTATACGTGCCATTTCGTATTATGATTTTAGAATTAAATTCAACCTGAATAAATGTTTGCTTTTAAAAGATAACTTCACTATGCTGCAAATTTAAGATCGTTACTATAAGGAATATGATTAACTATATTTACAAAAACTACATGGAAAAACGATACCTCTTGTCCCTTAGGTGCACATCCGCCTGGCTGTGAGTTACATTCGCCATCTGCTTCGCTGAAAGAAAACACTTTTGTAAGCGCGTTTGATCAGCTTCACGCTGTATCCCGCACACAGCAAGATAGGCAGAGGGAACCTAGTGTTAAGACATTCCGTTCCCCACTTTCTGCTGAATTTTGGAGGCATTGCGTGTTGAGGGGCAGAACTCAACGCCGCGCTTTCTATCGACAGAGCGAAGAAATGAAAATATGAACGTAAATAAATATTAAAAATCGTTCAAGCGTTTGATGTTTGAACATGATATTTAAGCAATAAGTTGATAAGACTAATCATTAATAAATGAACTATTCGTAGCCCCAATAAAACATGTGCACAACTTTTAACAATATTTTAGTAGTTATATCAGTAAATTATAAATTTAAAAAATCAACAACTAATGTAAATTTGAGAAAAAATTAATTGTTTCTTTATTTTGTCATTTAAAAACTCAGATAAACATAAATCAAAAAAATACCTTAATGGTTTTAATTCTACCACAGACACGGCGAAGATAACAATTAAGAATAATGTAACAGCTTTCGACATTTTCAATTTTTTTTATGTATATAATACGATTCAGTATTTATATAAATATAACAATCTATTACAGACTAATTATATAAATCAACAATCTATTAGACTCCTTACAGTGCGCACACTCTACTCTCACCTCACTCACTCTACTAACGTAATGAACTTATTGAAAAAAAAAACTAGATTTTATAACAAATCTGTTGGGGTTACTCGGAAGCTTATCGGGAATGGATTTTTTTATCTATTTCTTATTTCCAGTAAATGAAATAAGTCACAAGTTATATAAAGTCGTTATAATCTGCTAACCCGCCCGGGGTTTCGCCCGCTTAAATTAAACTACAACTTACTTAACGCACTAAATCACTAAATTATGTTAGTTCTTAAATAAATGCTTATAGTACTTACCCTCGGGGTTATCGTAATATTTACAAGGAAATTTATTTGTTTTGAAAAACGATGTATATGTATGTATATACCTATGTTTATATGAAATGTGTTTCTATACGTATTACTATCTAAAATCCGTATTTAGTTTTATTCTTAATCGGTATTTTTAAAATGATTAATTTTAATCGGTATTTGTTTTATAACATTATTTTCTTTCCACTTTATTTACTTCAAAGTAAAGATAATTTGTAGTCGGTGCATGTGTATTTATTAGTTAAGTTTTAATGTTATTTTTTTATTTATTTAAATTTATATTTGCAGTTGTTTTTAAATTAATGTAAATGTAAATGTATGCATTTCTTCGATCTGCGGTCGAGGTAAGACGCCTCATGCAATGCCTCGAATTCAACGGAAAGTGAGTAACGGAATATCTTAACATTTGGTACCCTATGCGTACCCTGCTATGTGCGGGATACAGCATCAATACGAAGCTGTTATTTTTCTTCGCTGGGTACACTAACTTTTCCATGGAGCTATCCATAGGAAAAAAATATTTTAAAAAGTACAGTTACGTATCTTTTTAACACTTGGAAAGAACAATACTTATTAAGAAAACATAAATCCCATCAAAAACATAAATGTAAAATGAAAGCCAAGTTCTGTAATAAAACGTATGCTTTCAGCGATAAAAGAAGTGAAATGTAAATGTATGCCAAGTTCAATGGTCAGTCCTGAAATTTATTTTTAACAATATAAAATATTTTATAACAACTGAAAATGCCCATTCTTCTTACAAATTGGAGACTTTATTTATGTGTAATATCTGACTTGGCTAGTTTTCAAATTAATTTACATCGATATAAATGAATGTATTCAAACTCTATTCTATTCAGATTCTATTGTAAATTCATATACGCATACGTTTTATTACAGAACTTGGTTTTCATTTTACATTTATGTTTTTGATGGGATATCATTACTTTTTGTACAGAAATTATAAGTAGGAAGGTTCATAATGTAATCAAAATCAAAATATTCTTTATTCAATTTGCCCATTACAAGTACTTTTCCTATAGGAAGCTACTACAGCAAGAAACTCAAGAGTTGCTCTTTTTAAAACATAGTTTAGAGTAAGCGCTTCATAGGACATTTCTGTTCGCCGAATAAACCAAGTAGGACACCATTGTGATAATACACTTCTATCTTAATATTGTACAAATCTACTGCAGCCTTTATTTCGGAAGTAGCTCCGTACGTAGTTAAGCAAAGCATGTCTTCTTTAGAAGAGTAAGGATTCCCATTTCGAGCGCTAGTGTAGATACTTAAATCATTCCAGTTACGACATACGTACTCTACTATAGTCTCGCGCAATTTATTAGTTTGTTGCATATCAATACGCTCAAACAAAGAATATGCAATAGCATGGAAGAGACAGCTCCCATCGGGAGGCATTGGAATAATTCGGTGTAAGTTCTTGTTTCAACCACAAGCAATTCTATTGAACGACTCATTGTTCAACATGTCTTGGAAAAAATATAAACAATAAGTTTATTAAGTGCTGACGGTACCAATCTGAATTGATATGATCCCAAGGTCGACTTCGTTCTCTGCCGTTTTCACAATTGTTCCTAAAACCAGTAAAATCATGAAACCCAGGCCAAAAAAACCATTAAAATATGAGCGCCTTCGTACAATAAAATACATGTAATATAATTAGGTATTTACTTTTTTATTATGGTCAATAATATTATGTTTTATTACTCTTAAGACGATATTTAATTATAATTATATGAAAATAGATTATATTTATCTATGAATCTCGACTATAGTTTTTATTTTGTTGATTAAATGACAGTTGTCAGATTAGAAAGTAATTAATGTATGCTGCGTTTAGAAATCTGATATATTTATTATTATTTTTTTCTAATTTTATTATTTTGTTGGAATAACTCAACACGCAATGCCTTCAGAGTTCGATGGAAAGAGGGGAACTGAGTGTCTTAACACTAGGTTCCCTCTGTCTACCCCGCTTTTTGTGGGATACATCGTAAAGCGGAATTATTTATTTTTTATTATTTTGTTTAAGTAATTGGCTAGTTTTCAAATTAATTTACATCGATATAAATGAATGTATTCAAACTCTATTCTATTCAGATTCTATTACGCACGCACAGCCGTAACCGCAGTGCGGAGAAACGTGGAATTTGGACTTTTTCCTTGTTTACTTTCGTAATCTGGACATCCACTAAGAAGGAATTTTGAAAAATTTTAATTCTAAAGGGGTGAAATAGGAGTTGAAAGTTTGTATGGAAAAAAATTTAAATCGGCATCGATTTTCATAAAATTTTAAATTTTGATTTTTAAAAATATTTAATTGAACACGTGTTTCATCGTTTTCTAGAATTCTCCCCCTAAGGGTGCATATAAGGGGTTGAAAGTTTGTATAGATTTTTTTTTTAAATCGGCACCAATTTTTATAAAATTTTAAATTCAGACTCTTAAAAGTATTTAATTGAACATGTGTTTCATGGTTTTCTAGAATTCTTCCCGCTAAGGGTATTTTAAATTTAGACTCTTAAAAATATTTCATTGACACATTCATTTCACATGTTTCGTGGTTTATTAGAATTCACCCCTAATTACGCAAGCGAAGCTGCGCGCGTCCGCTAGTCTTAGAATATACTTGAAAGCATCGTGTTGTTTTAGATGGCTTACGTAAGTAATAGTGAAGTTAGTCTACAAAACAAATAAAATATTTACTAACGTGTGACATAAATTAAAGCAACATATATAAATAATGCATTGCTCTTATTTTGTTGGCAGGCGCTAAGCCTAAAAATCAATTATCACGAACTTTGATTGCTATGCTTTCAATACAGGCGCTATAAGTAAATGTTCCTAATTGAATCTATTTATTGAAAAATTATAAGAAAATATTAAAAAAATACTAGTTTCGGATTTTTCCCTTTACATACACCCAATTACTTAACCGGATGCTAAATTTCACCATTCCAGGTCATCTGGAACTTGGTTAACATTAAGGTCTATAGGTCAGTCACCCCCCTAAACATTAACGATTTTTGGACGTCATTATCTAAATAACTGTTTGAGCTGTGTTTATGAAATTTTATGCACGTATACAGGTAGGGGGTCTAAATATTTGAGCCAAATATGATAGGTTTAGGTGGAATAATTTTTGAGTTACCAATAGGTAAAAAGTGGCTTCAAATGGTTCGTGTAAAATAACACACGGTGCTGCTCGCCAGTTCTGAAACCCAGAACTTGGCACGCGCTTCGCGCGTTTTAAATTCTTATACGCTTGTTACAACTTATTTATGCTGTAACTGTACCTCATTCTATTATCGCCAGTAAATAAATTATACAAAAAACGTATCAATTGAGTTGAGGCCAGTGGCGCAGAAACACAAACATGTGACTACAAACGCTCCAAGTTGTGGGTTCCATTCCCACTCGACGTAAAGTATAAAGCGGAGTGTGTTAACACTAGGTTTCCTCTGCCTTCCCTGCTGTGTGCGGATACAGCGTGTAGCTGATTTACTTAATTTAATTTTTAATTGAACTCGTGTAAGTAGTCCAAGCGGGCAAAGCCGCTAGTCGCGCATAAGTGATTATAACGAATTTAAAATAATACTGGGAATCTATAAAATATAAGTGTCATAAATAAGTATTGGAAACTCCACGCTCATATCTATATACCTATGTGGCGCAGTGGTACGACGTCTGATCAAAGGCGCGACAGTTGTGGGTTCCGTTCCCTCTCTGGGCAATTATTATTATAATTTCCCCACTCTGTTAATTCAAATTCAAAATATTCTTTATTCAAATAAACTATAAAAGCACTTTTGAATCATCGCATGTACATGTCAACAAAAAGCTACCACCGATTCAGAAGGCAGTTCTGCTGAGAAGAGACGGCAAGAAACTCAACAGTTGCTCTTTTCAAAGTCAATGGTATATTTTACTATTACATTAGCTGGCAGCTATCCTGCCTGACATTCAATAGACATTAATTCCATACATGTTTATCCTCTAAATATTCTTGAACAGTGTAATAAGCTTTACTTGTTAGAATTTTTTTTACAGATATTTTAAATTTTGGTAGTGGCAAACATAGATATATACAGCAACGCAACACTCTATCTGTGTGTTTTGAATTCGAGCGGAAACTAGTTTCCTCTACCTAAAAAACTAAGCTCAAGTTTACATGAGTGTATACACCTGCAAATTTATTATTTTAATGTATATATAAACACCTATTATATAATGACTATAAATTGTCACTTTTTGAATTCTTATCTATTTATATTGTAAATTGTCACTTCGTGTCAAATTTCATAAGTGTAGACATAAATGTTTACAGGAAGAGCCCTATAAGTTTTGATTAAGCAGCGAATTTCATACAAAATGCAGCAAAATCGATATCCATCCATATATCCATATATACAATAGCTAAATGAAATGCTCGTATATTTTGATTGCGTTGACTTAGAAGCCTAATGTTTCTGTGCTCTACCATGAAACCATAGACTGATTCCACCTGATCTTGATATTAATTGTCTTGACAGATGGGCAAATACAGTTATCCTATAAGAGTTCAGGTTTTTTTTGAAATACAGAACTTTTGAAATACTACAACAAATACTTTAATTTTATTTATATGTGTAGCCATGCCAGCCAGGCCAGCCGTGGCGTAGAGGCACTCGGGGAAATGAAATATTTATTTACATTTCTTCGCTCTGCTGTCTAGACAAAGCGCAGCGTTGAGTTCTGCCAGTCAACACGCAATGCCTCCAGAATTTGGCAGAAAGTGGGGAACGGAGTGTTTTAACACTAAGTTCCCTTTGCCTACCCTGCTGTGTGCGAGATACAGTGTGAAGCTGATATATCTTTGGAAAACTTATTAGAAAAAATCCTACCTTTATAAAGCCACTACATTTACATTACACTAGTGGACCCGGACGCGGCTACGCCTACTTAAACTATAAGAATATTTATTAAATATATTATTTTCAGTTCTCAATAGAATTAGTAAGAAAATATAAGCTTAAATAATCAAAAAGAATAATAAGTAGAGACATATTATTAGAAAAAATATCTGAGAAATTGAAATGAACTCTATTAATAGCTATATAAGTAATTAGCGGGAGGGATTATTACAGCAAAAGATTTCTGTGTACTACTATTATGAGGTTAAGGAATTTGAATTATTTTAAACAAATTAAAATGGGAAGTTGAAACCAGAAGAATGTTTATGTTTATATGTTTAAATAATAATTTATCGTTTATGATATAGGAGACAATTTCAGACAACTTAATTAGTGAGGAGTAAACAATGGACTAGAATGAAGTGTCTGTCCTGGTCTGAAGTGTGAAATGTGTCTGTATTGAAGTGTCTGTCAGCACATTCAGCGTTTGGCAACACATTAATGTACCACTAGTTATTAGCTGGATTCTCTTATGTACATAATAAATAAATTTTCACATTATTCGATCGCCAGTGCCATTAAATGTGCAAACAACGGTAAATATGTGAAAATGCTTATCTTCTATATGGGGTGGGGAAAAGCTTAAAGTACATAAAATTGTCAGCTATCTTGAAGAGAGGAGTGTTGTATGTGTGTTGGCGGGTGCAATCCAAAGTGTGTATGACTGGATATGTGTTGATTGTGGGGCACTGAAAGGGTTGAATGTCGGAGGAAGCTATCTTCTCCCTTTGATTGATGATCACACACGGATAATTTGGTGGTGGTGGTGGTTATGAATATTTTATGTAAACATGTGTTGAATGTTGTCATATTTTATGTAAACATATTGAATGTGGTCATGTTTTAGAATATGTTGATGACGTGTTGATAATGCGTTATGATGGGATTCAGTTACTATTAATACTCAAAAAAAAAACCGATTTTCCCATAAAATTTCGAATATGTTTATTACTTCAACAGAAATTGAACATGTTGGTTGAATTATAAATAGAGGTCAGGTTAGGCCGAGCTTCTATAAGACTGAGGCAATTAATTATTGAGAGGTGGTAGTTAAACCACTCGAGGAGCTCTAACATGGTACAATGGCATGGGGATTAGTAACTGGAAATTTGTACTGCCTTTTTCGTTGACAAGTTATTTTAACTGTATTGCACTAATTCTTGCTTTGTTGTCTAGCACAATTTGTTTCTAAATCATTACATGCTTACATACATACAGACCGACATTTTATTTTTCTCTTCCTCCATTAATTCTTTTTCTAATTGTTTAATTTTTGTCTGACAACCAAGGTGGGGCTTAGTGTACAATACTGGTGTAATGTGGCAGTTTATTTATTAGATGTGTGGTCCCTTTGGGCACAGATATGGGGTTGGGTTGGGTGTTTTGACTTTGACTTTGTCTTTGACTTTGACTTGCATCAGACGTTTGGTCTGATGAGGCATATGGCCTGAGAAATTTTGACGGGTGTGTGGCCCTGAAAGATTTTGTGAAGAGCATGTGGCTCTGAAGGACGTTTGGTCCTTGTGGTCAAGGTGGACATTTGGTCCTTGCTGACATTATGGCCTTGTGGACGTTTGGTCCTTGCTGACGTTTGGTCTTTGTGGACCATGTGACGTCTATATGGACATTTGGTCCTGGCAGACAGAGGGGACGCCTTCTGACTGTTCTGTTCACAGGTTCCAGAGTTTGCTGCACCGGACTGAACATACTTGGATATGAAGATTTTACAGGGTTAAAAATGAGAGCTCTCAAAACTTTTTATTTTCATATCTTTTGTCTGTACATTTTGATTGCCTATCCGTTTATGTTGTAATGTTTAGACATTTATAAACTTAAAATTTTAGATGATGAAGACAGCGAATATGGTACTACTGTAGAATTTTCATCAATACAGCCATGAAACGACGCTGATGACTTTGGGGCTAATCGGGATGCACCAGCATGTGATCAGGCAACTGGATCAGCTACGTCGGGGACGACGCAGGGTCAGAATGGCCGACTTAGGAGACTTCTGTGCTACAAATGTCAACTGTCAAATATAGTACTGCAATGTGTCAATGTCACTGTCAATGTCTTCCGCTCCCGCTCTTTTCATTTTGTTATTAAGTTACTAATTTAAGCGGGAGGACATATTTGGCCCTCATATACTTGAGGTTACACGTGTTGTAGTCGATGTGATTTGTTATTAGGTTATTAATAGATCATTATTAGCAAGTTATAAAGTAATTTAAATGTTTTAATTAATAAATAATGTGAATTGGTTAAAAGAGCTGCTATAATTAACACTGAGTAAATACCTATATGTGTTTTCGAATGTTGTTGGTGTTTTATATAAGTTTCTAGTTATTTATACTTCAGTTTATAGTTATTTAGATTTTTAATAAATAAGATTGTATTTGTAACATTAGTGTTGTATAGTTTTATTTTCATATTTCACTTCTGAAACCTAATTATATAGATATTCTTAATATTAGAAAAAGTACCTTAAAACCACCACCTACCGGATAACTTTTGCCAGCAATATCAAATAAAATAAGAAGAGAACCAAAGTATTTTTTAAATTAATTATAAACAGCAAATAAAGTTCGAAAATGTATAAAAATTTATAAAACCATCAACGTCATCTGCCCGTTCGCGTCGGTCATACTATGCCGCCCGAAGGCTAGGTCATTTCAAATCAGTCTTAATTATTTATTAGAATGTTGTACAGTAAACTATAATTTCAATCTAGATAAAATGCTAAAAGTGACTATTATATTTATTTCATAAAGATGAATATCAAAATGTCGCGGTAACGGTCGCATAGCGACGTTTCTTATTAACATGGCCGAATAAGTTGCATGTCAAATTAGAAAGTATTTTAATATTTTAGTATATAGGTGTAATGTAATGCCTAGCCTATAGCACTTCTGAAGAATGCAGCTTTTATATAAAACAAAAACATAGTAAATTGGACCAGTAGATCCAGAGATCTTAGCGTTCAAACAAACAAACTCTTCCGCTTTATTATATTAGTATAGATAGACTATAATTATATTTCCTTTTAAATATATCATTCTCACATCGTAATTTATAATGGTTTATGATATTTTAGAGTTACAAAAATATTTAATGTTAATATAACAAAGTAACTATTACAAAAATAAATCATTTTAATATTTACTTTAATTCCTTATTATTCTTCTTAATTTAACATTTGTTTAATTCGGTTAAGTAAATCTTTATGAAATTTAACTACTATTACATAGACAAGATATATTGTCTTAATTTCGGCTTAAATAAAGTCATGTTGTTTGGTGGAAGTATTACTTATTCATCTTACTCGCTGATTATTTTTTATTTGTAGCTTCTAAGCTAACGATCCATAGACCATAATGTCAAAATGACATTGAAATTGACGTAAAAAAGTGGCATTATAAGAATGACGTGATGTGTAAAAAACAAAGTTTCCACAGTTTTAATTTAATACAATTAATAATCGATTTATAAGTTGTTCATCTTTACAAAGAGAAAGTTAGATAGAGAATAACTGAATAATATTATTTTTTATATGTGGTGAATCTGCATGCATGATGAAATACTCAACTTCACCTACTCCTTCCACTTCCTCGAATTACCCGAGGAGTACTTCTCCTTTACCAGCCCCAGCCAACTATCAGCCCACCACAGCTAGTGCTGCAGTCAAACGATACAAATATCTTAGAAGGCTATTTAAATTTAATCAAATGGACTTTGAATTTGCAGCTTGGCAAATGGTCTATCTTTTTGTATCCCCACAAAAAGTGTTTAGAAATTTTAACTATAGGAAACGTAAGTAAAGTTAATTACAAAAATATTTATTTCAATTATTCATAATTATATAAAATATTAAAATAATTTCCACAGTTTATTTACTTGACGTAAAAGTAATAGTTATAGGTTTGTCCTGAACTCTGATTGATATCATTTTCCTACTCTGATAACAAAAGCGTGTAATTGAGTGTCGAAAACCAAACACAATTCAGGCAAAAAATGGAGACAGGAATTTCTAGAAAACAAGTAGAAATACATTTTTGATGTTCGGGTTTTATATGTAACTAAATGTATAATCTATTATAGAAATTATTTTGAAATACTGTTAAAATTTAAATGTTATTAAAACAAATTGTTTATTGAATTTTTTATATTATGGAACTTTTGAAAATTTTTAAATATTCTTGATTTATTTTACTTTTTTATTGGCATATTTCCATTAATATAAAAATAATTTAAGTGATTACTCTTCTTCAGATACTAAATCACAATTTGCTCGAGATGATCCTGCTTTCTTAGTTCTCTTAAGTGTATGGCTGTTCTGTAAGTAAAGCAGTACATTATAAATTATATTAAAAAATATATAATATTATTGAGGCCTTTGTGAGAGGATAGTGTCTGTCTGTA
This sequence comes from Heliconius melpomene melpomene, assembly GCA_000313835.2. NCBI lineage: Eukaryota > Metazoa > Arthropoda > Insecta > Lepidoptera > Nymphalidae > Heliconius > Heliconius melpomene. The sequence goes on along the minus strand of HE669321.1, from coordinate 126,668 downwards.
AATGAGGCATACACTCTACCAGCCTTGTTAGATTCCCACTCAGGAAAATTAAATATTTTCATTTCCTTGCTATGGTATAAACATAATGTTTTGCATAGTGTGCTGAACAGGTTGTCTTAATACTACTCTTTTGTACCCTCTGCCTATTTCCTATATGAATATAAAAAAGTCTAAAGTAAAAAAATATACATAATATTTGTTTTCTTACGTTTTCAGTATCTTCAATATGTTTTGCTTTAGCTATGGGATTAAATTGGACAAAACTAATATTATTTGTACTTTTTGTTGTATTTGTGGACTTTATTGGAGCTGGAATTGTAGTCTCCACAATATTTTGGTAAGACAATCTTCTTATTATTTTTTAATTATTTTATACATATGAAATTACATACAGACCACTAGACTTGAAAATAAATGTCGAATACTTATTTAGAAAACATATAAATATTTGAACATAGCGGGACTCCAACCCATGCCTCCTGGAAACCGACCAATCCCCACACCTCTTGGGACATCCTGGTTAAGTTAATCTGTATCCAATTTAACTAAAACATATATAAATTTGAACATAGCACGACACAAACCAACCAGGACGTTGAAATATTTCTTTAATATGTGCATCATTTTGAATTCTGCATTTGATTCCAAACCATCTAATGTTGATTTAGGGTCGTTTCATTTTTGATAATAAAAATTAAAATAATAAGATATGGTATACATATATTACAGCAAAATGATTGCCGTGGCGCAAGGACACAAGAATGTGAATGTAGCTCCACAGTTGTGGTTTTGATTCCTACTTGGGGGAAGTAGAATAATATAATTATTTATTAATATTTTCATTTTTTCACTCTGGCACCAAGGCAAAGACTCGAGGTTGACTTGCGCGATAATATTTTAAAAATAATATATATTTCAGGTATGTCAGTAACAAATACTTAGCGATAGATGGTGCTGGGGGAGATGTCGAGTGGGGGTACGCTTTTGACGTACACATCAATGCTTTTTTTCCGCCGCTGTCTTTATTACACTTCTTTCAGATTATTATATTTAATAGTAAGTTATATGTTGATTTAAAACACAAAATTAGGTTTTTTTGAAATCTAAATTATTGTGATTTTAACTATATTTAATAGTCAGATTCTTATTTAACATTTACTTTTGTAATAGAAAAAAGAAAAATGTCACAAAACTACTACTAATTTGTTATTCATTGTATTTATTGTTATTATTTTAACATTTGCTTTTGAAAAATAAAAGCAATAGAGAAAAAGAATAAATATCTCGAAACGATTACAAATTTATTAATAAATTTCAGTTCAAGCGACATAATTTATATAATTTTTGTTCATTCTTTTTTCAGACCTAAATTTCTTATCATGCTTTGTGGCTAATACATTTTGGTTGGCGTCCATCATATATTATATGTACATCACATTCTTAGGATATAGCAGTGAGTATATCAATATGTCAATAAATATGAAAATCAAATCAGCTTCACTCTGTATCCCACACACAGAAGGGCACTTTCTGCCGAATTCTAAAGACATTGCGTGTTCAGTGGCAGAACTCCAAAGCCGCTCTTTGCCTCGACACTAGAGAGAAGAAATGAAAATATAAATATAAATAAATATTTCATTTCCTGGAGTAGAGATATTCAAACCCTTGTACGATAGTAATAAATATAAAAATAGAGTTAATACTTTTTTTTTTTCAGATTTACCAATGATCAAAAACGCTAGAGTGTTTCTTCTACCATTGCCTGCTTTAATAATTTTATATTTTGGTACCTTGATTGCAGGATGGAATTTAAGTAATATGTTAATGGACTTCTATAAATATAGAATTCTATAGTAATGGTATTGTAAATGTAGTATGTAGTAAACTTACTATAGGTTCTTAAGCAATAACAAACGGTTTTTCTTTATAATTATGTTTTTAGGTATTTTATTAAACGTCTTTTCGTTGAAAAGTTAACATTATAATATAATAGAAATTAAAAAATATTAAGATTTAATGAATTTTCGCCTCAAAGGCAAAGTGAGGCGATGAGTTCCGCCACTCACCACGCAATGCCTCTAGAATTTGGTAGAAATTGGGGAAATGCCTTAATGAGAATGGAGTGTCTTAACACTTGGTACCCAGGTTCCCTCTATAGGCTATTGCGAGAAACAGCGTGAAGCGAAAAAAATGACCGGTAGAGAAATTAGTTGAGAATGGAGTATACTATTTACTTTTACTAAAATTACGAGGCTATTGCTTGGGAACGTCAATATGTAATATTTGTATATAAAATAAATCATAGTTATTAAATATACTATGTTTCACTTGTACATGTAACCTGACTGATACAGTGTCATTAATAATTTAATAAATAAATTAATTATAAATTAGTAAACCTGTTTTTATTTACTATTACATAATCTAATGATAATAGTAAGTTTGCTTTAAATATGAAAATGTTTAAATAAATTTTATAGAATTTTCCAATTGATCATTTTGGGAAATATTGATGTTTATTTACAAAAGTGTTAAAGGATTGATTTTTAATTAAAAAAATCTTTCCACTCTAATAAACAACCAAATTTAATTTATGATTTTTTAATTTAGTTATTATCATAGTAAAATATAATTAAAGTAATGTTACTGTTTAATGCACTCTCTTTTTAAAATAACCAAAATACAAAGTATTTCAATATTAATGTATTTTATTGAATAATTGAAAAACAACCGTATTAAAATTGATTTAATTTTCACTTTTATTTCATAAATATAAACGTATAAATACAGATAATAAATACTAATCGTCATCTAACACAATGACCACATCTGATGAAATGGGGTTCGGTCTTATGTCATTTTTCGCTTCCGGCTTCCTTCCTTGAACCAGCGGTTGTTTTGCCGCAGATGTTTTAGTTATTGTTAGAGATGAAGGAAGTCTACTTATTGAAGCATTAATCTCTTGTGGGATAACTTTAGATGTGGTTTGAGCCTTATATCTTTCAGCTAATAGCTTCTCCTGTAGTGTTTTACCAGGACTGACCTGCTTATGGGACGTCGGCGCCTTTGAAGTAACAGAAGCTGATGAGCTTGAACTTGGTATGTGCGCTTTAGGAGTAAATGTCAACGGATTCGTATGCTTGCTAGAAGTTCCAAAAGAAGACAAACTCGCGGTCATTGATGGCGGCAATGAAGACAACACTGTGCCCATACTAGGAGTAAGCGGGGTAGATATCGATTTCTGAAGACTGGTTATAACAGGTGTTGGCGCTGCCTTTGTCGTCGATGGTAAAGACATCGGATACGGCTTCGGCTTTACCTGAGGAACTCCACTAGATAAAGACCTTTTCATAGGCTTGGGGCCACGTTTTTTTTTCTGTTGCATCATACTACCATACGGCGAGTAATTCTCTAAATACTGTCGGTAGATTTCAGCCTGAAATGAATTTTGATATGAAGACTGGAAAGTAGACTGCAAAGTGTTTTGAAGAGACGCGTAATTAGCCAGAGCATTCATGTTGCCGATGTACGATAATGCTTGTTGAGTGAGCAAAGGATCGCTTAAAAAGTTGGGCAAATAGTCTTGGAATGATAATTCTGGTATTTTTGGTAAAACCGACGATGATGACGGTAATGACGTCGTTTGAGGTTTAGGATCTGATTTCGTCTGAACTGACTGAGGTGGAACAGGCTTCAAACGATTTTCAGCTGTTTCAATCGATTTTATGTTCTGTTTCTTTGGTAACGTTTGAATCTTATCCATACTTGCCACTTGTGTTGCCTGTTGCTTTAACGACTGACTATATTTCATGCTAAGGTCAACTAAATTCATATTTTCTGTAACAGGAGTTGTTATTATGAGTTTGTAAGCATCTACGAGTAAGTTGATTAGTTGTTTCGAATTCGGTTGTCTTTGCACTTTGCCATACGCTTTGTAAATATCAAACATTAGACTCTTTAGAGCTTGTCTCTCCACTTCGTTACTTTTTAAGTCAGCTTGCTGACTGAATCTGAAAACCTGTCCTTTTAAAGATTGCACTGACAATGAAAATGCTTGTTGTGCCAAATCAACTCTATCAGAATCGCGCAAATATTTTTTATCCTTTTCTGGATTTTTTCGCAAATGTAAGCTTAAATCTAATAAAGTTTTATGGTCATCTATCTCCTTTAATATTTCTAAAGTCAGCAACACTGAGCGATTCATATGAGCAGCGAAACCTCCGGGCTTCTCTACGTCGGTAGAAGGGAAGCGCCAAATATTATTAAAGAAATTATTAGATCTTCCTTTACTAAACAACCCCGGCATCTTTTGACCTGATCTTGAAACAAAAGCAGACAACATTAAGTCTCTACATTTTTCAATATTTTTACCTTTCTTTGAGTAAAAATGATAATGTGCGAGTCTATATAAAGCTTTATAGTGAGGCGTATAACGACTTGCACAGTCTTCCAGCGAATCGAGACACTCAGAAACTATTTTATTTATTTGTTCTTCGGTTATATCTTCTGAAGATCTACTCGAAGAATCAGAGTTTGCATTAGAATCGCTAGATCTGTCTGACGAGGAATCACTAGATCCTGACGAAGACGATGATGTAGAAGACCTAGAACTCTCGTCTTGCTTGTCATTATTCACCTCATTGCTTTCAGAAACGATATCTTTTTTCTTTTCTTCTGAACAATCCATTCCTTTACTTGTCTCATTTGAAGTCGACGACGCATCAGGATTAGGATCTGCAATAACATTTTCGACTTCTTTCATATCTTTGATATCAACTGCGGGTGTCATTATGGAATCCTTATGAGATTCAGTGTCATACGAAGCTGACCGTTTCTTTTTTGGAGCTGCTTCTGATTTTAATCGTTTTGCTTCGAGATTGTCCTTTTCACCCGCGTCGCTAATAGAACGTTTCAAAATATTGGCGGCTTGAAAAGATGGTTGTACTTCTGTTTTTGTTTCATTTTCACTCTCTTCATTATATTTTTTTATTTTTTTTTTGAACGGCCCCTGTTGCCATTCCTCCAAACATCTAATAAACACTTTACCTACCGATGTCGAAATTCGTTTATTTTCGTGCTGTTCAATATATTTAAGAATAGAAGCGTGTATTCTATAGTGAAGCTCTAAAACTTCTATACTCAGGTGTGGTGGTGTGTTGTAACTGATTTTTGATGGATATATAGCACCCGCTTCTTGTAAACTTTTAACCCCTTGCATGTAAAAAGTGAGATAAATCGATGGAGCCTCATTTCTCTTCTCTGCTACCTTTCCTAGCGTATAATATAACAACCAATTATCAGATTTATCAGAATCTGTACTATTATTCAAGCGTTCTACAACTGTCAAACAATTATTAGTTATACGCAAACACTCCTCCTTTTGTTTTTCAAGTGTTCTAAATTCTTCCATACTAAGCGATTCACTAGCCTGTTTCAGCAATCTCGAACAAAATGAGTGCACTCGATACACAAAGGTTCCATATTCCACCCATAAGTAAGAAACTCTAGGATTTAAGTTTACCGATCGCTTGAAACATCGCATAGTGGACTTCGCAGTTTTTAAAAAATCAGCTTCACCATCAAAATTTTTATATAATTTCAAAGCATTATCTATAATAGCTGCTTTAGCAAGAGCTATTTCAGCCCAAGATAAAAATCGGTCATTGTTAATTACCACATCCATTACATTATATTTTATTGCCAATTCATTATCTTCCTTTTTAAAATAATAATCCCCTAAAAAGAAGTATATGTCCCTCATTTTGTATGGTAACAATGGAGGAACCGATGGCAGCTTCTCCTCTACACAGTTTATATATTTTTCAGTTTCTATGACATATTTCGCTGGATCATATTCTGTTGGCAATAAAGTCAAGATGCGTTGAAATAACGTCTCTGTATCACTTGAAATAGCAGACACATTACCAATCAATGTAGGCATATCAGTAGGCCGAAATATTTCGTAAATCTGTTGAGCTCTTTTCCAATCTAAAGTGTATGAAGTAGCCTTGTGATCGATTACTTTTGATTTGGCCTTTTTTGCAGGATGCCCGTAAAGACAAAAAACACACTGCTCCAAACATCGATTTATTTGCTGTAAAGATTTGGCAAGTATTGGAGATCGAAGACGGGGCACTACATTGTCAAGAATAAAATAGAGTAGCTTTCCTTCTGAATGGCAACACCAAGTTTTCTCACCTAATTCCTCGTGAGCAGTAAACAAAATTTGTAAAGGAATTGGTACTTCATCACATGCAACAGTATTTTTGTTTACAATTGACCGGTCACTGCCATCAGTCCTTTTATTCTTTTTTTCATCTTCTTCTCTTTGTAAAATATAATGAAGTATAATCCATGGAGCAATAGTATCAAATGGTAGTGAAGATGAAGTAGTTTCTATTTGATGACTAGCTATCTTTATTAAGTCATTAATTCCCTGACTCAGTTCACTTCTTGATACCATATCCAGAGATGATATTCCCTCAGTATCAAGGATGTGTTCTATACAAGATAGTATTTTGTTCATGGCCCTAGACCACTTCTCATTTTCTTTTGTAATTGATATTGTTATAAAATATATTTCAAGAGACTCATGCAAACATATAAATGCCCACTTTAGACAGGAGTCAACCTTGTTTAATGCCCAGAAACTTTCAATTATGAGACATACTTGAGTTGCAAAATCTAAAGACATTTTCTCATCTTGCTTTGTGGCTACCTCTTTGCATTGTTCAAAATATTCCATAAGAATTGACAATAGTTCATCATACTTATTCTGGCTGTATAAGTCCTTAACTACAGCTAGTTTTGTGTTTCTCTGTAAAGAATTTATATTTTTTAAAATTAAACTCTCTTGGATATTTGATTTATAGGTAAAGTTAACAAGATTAAGACAGTAAGTGTTATGATGTTCACCCATTGCGTTAAATTCTTCCAATAATTGATAAAGACCTTCTAGCATATAATCATCACACTTATTCACTTGATGTATGTGTATTTTAAGCCACAGACATCGTAGCATCACTTCTAAGCAGGCAGTACCAGAAAATATATTGGGCTTTTGTGTCACTATTATTTCTATAGATTCTACAGTATTTAATTCATGTGTCGGTTCTTTATCAGATGTCGAATTTAATTTTTCATTAACCATAAATTCTTGTGCTAACAAATTAACACATACAAAATGTACTAAGTTGTCATGATTATCATCAGTACATGCTGGAATATCAATGTGATTGTTGTAGCAATTATTTGCTTCCACATACACCTCAGACAGACCCTCTGGCCATTTTAATTTGTATTTCACGCTTAATATACTAAGATAATTATTCAATAAATCAATAATATCTTTTGTATTTTCCATATGTTTGTCTAAAAATAATTTAACATCTTCTTCTTCTGCATTTTTAGCAAAATATTCCTCACTTTCATATTCATTTGCTTTGTCATCAAAAAACATTTCTAAATTTGCTGCGTCTAGGGATGACTCTTTAATTTGTTTTTTATTCTGTGACTCCAACATTAAATCAAGAGGTACTAACTTATAAAGACTATCATAAAGAGTTTCCTGGTTGTCAAGTTTTTTTCTACCAGATTTACGTCTATTACACCATTCCCATCTTTCTAGTGCTGTTATGGCACTACCTCTTCTTCTCACAGAAGCTTTCTCATTATCAGCTACACTTTGCTCCACTAGTTCATTTAGTTCTTCACATACTTCCTCCTTTTCCACAATTATGTCTATATGTGAGGCGTGACTAAAACCCTTTTCTGTTATATATTTATGCATATGAACTAATGAATCACCTACAGATTTCCAACTATACTTTTTAATTGATTTTTCTAGTTTTAATTTAGGAATAGTAGTTTTAATTTCTTCAGCTTTTTGTTGTTGTGCTGATATTTCTTGAATTTCTTCAGCTTCTTTTATTAATTTTTCGGCTACACACTCATCTATTGGCTCATCATCAGCTTCATTCCAAATATAAATAGGATTAATGTATGACATATATTCCCTCATATGTCTATAAACTGTGTAAATGTGTCTTCTATAAACAAGTCCCCTCATATAACCAGGATCAAGTTGCAAAGCATCATGGATTGCAGCTATACAGTGTTCTTTATACTTTAGGCCTAGTAAAAGAATAATCATTTTATCCAAACATGGCCAGTGACGGGGATTTCTTTCAACTCCTCGTTGAAATGCATATAAAGCCATTTCATAATTTTTTGCCTGCATGCTTACCTCTCCTAGACGATGCCAGAGAGTAATATCAGTTTCGTCAAGTTCAGATGCCGCGGTGAAAGCTTTTATTGCCTCATCTAAGTCGCCAACACTTTGTAACATAGATGCAAGATTTTTGTAACACAAATATTTTAAATTGAATAAGGGCCGTGAAACTTGTTCATCCGTAGATATTGGTTTGTGTACATCAGACAACAGTTCAGTGCTTAGTAAATCCTTCAAAAGCTGTGTAGCTTCCGCGACATTTCCCTTCCTTTGCAACTCTAGAGCTCTTGCATACTCTTGAAAAGCTATTTGCTCTAGTGCCTCTTTATAGAACTCCTCTTCTGATCCGCTCTCTTCGGATTCAATATTAATTGCTGCTATTTTAATCATTTTCGTTATTTAGTTTAAATTTAATACACAGTGTTACAATAATCACATAGTTCTTTACATTTACAAAGCGTCCGGCATATCCACAAATCACAAACACTGACAGCTGGCTGGCATAATAACAAATGTCAAATGATATTAGGATTAGGACTTATAACTTATAATTTTCTTAAATATTATTAAATAAAAAAGAAGTTACAATATTAAATTAAATACAGTATATACATCAAGTGTATTTGATCTTTAAATGGACTGGAATTTTCTTGTTTTTTTTTCTTTCTTTTTGTATGTATATATTTTATAATGATTCTATATTTGGCTTCCAATTTATTTAAAATCTGTTATTACATTTTTATTGTTTTTTTAAAACATAAGTGAAATTAAAACTTAGTATCTTAAGAAATAATTTTATTTATTATAGTTTCTACGATATAATTCATAGTTTACACTTCACTGATGTGTAAATGCTGTAATTCTAAATTTAAATCAAATGAGTAAATGTGTTCTGTGATTTAAAGTCACCTGACGTTTGCTGTCGTGATTTTTTTTATTCTAATTCTGTATTTTACAGGTTATGTTATTGTTGGAAAATAATTAATTTTACATTCATAATTTATAAATAATTGAAATGATACCTAAAAATATTTTACTTAAACGTTCATGTCCATTACTTATACAAATTGCCGAAGCACATAGAAAGCCCAGATGGTTTCCTGTTGCTAAAAGTAAAATATATCGTATTCCTAAGAGACCTGTTATATCTGAAGAAGAACGTTTAGAGCTATTACGGATAAACAACAACTACAAGACACAAATGCGTGCGATAAGGCGTTTTTATCACGAAGAAATGATTAAAGAAAAATCTTCACTCGCCAGTGCTAGTTCTGAGATGTCACAGCGCTTAGAGGCAGAAGAATGGGAGAAATGTGTACAGCTTAACGAGAAATGGAATATTCAAGTTGCTGCAGAAAGGGAAGAAAGAAGGAAAACAGAATTGGCAGCCATGGAAGATTATATATTGAAACGAATGGAAGCAAAGGACCAAGAGTTGAGAGATAAAATAAGCAAAGCTTCAGTGGAAATTCGGAAACAAAAGGTAATATTGTACATTCATAATTTCAATTTTGGGTATTCACATTTATTTCTGATATTTTTGTAGTATTATTCACACACACTAAAGAAAAAAGAACCTTTTAGAAAAATGTAATAAATTAAAAAGAAAGGTAATTTCATTACTATCATCTCATTTTTATGTTCAAATATTTGTATTTCCTTAGTGTGTGATAAGTCTGTATAACATTCTGTCTTGAGAATTGATAATATTTAGGCAGAAACTTGTAACAATCAACAAATTTAGCTTAAACAAATACCTGTTCCATTTACAGTCACCTTGTGGTTATGCTGACTGGCCTCTTATATGTCATACATGTCATTATGCATTTTTGCCATTTTTTCAGGAGTTAAGTTCAACATTTATTACCCCTGAGAATCTTGAAGCAGCAATTGACCATGCCCTCGCCAACCCAGTGGACTACAATTTTGCTATTGATCTAAAAGGAAATTTATTCCAAGGAAGAGATTCTCTCATTGTTAGAGAGAAAGACCCAAAGGAAGCTAAGGCTCAATAGAAACTAGTGAAAGATTATTATTTAAGTATATAATGAAAATGTTAAATAAAGTACAGATATTATAAACTTTCTTCTTTTATTTGTAAATTGAAGCAGGTCATAATTACAGAAAATATAATATTATTAATCAGCTTACTGGTAATTTTCTTTCAGTGAAATATTTTAAAATAATTGGGAGCCTGAGTAAATTTGAAGATTGTGTAACTTTGAATCCCATTCAGGAGAATGAATTATTTTAATTTCCTCATGAAGTTCTGTCACTAAAATTGGTGTGTGTGGGAACAACCTCTGGTCTCATTGTAGGATGAGCATAAAGCTAAAAATAAGAATAAAAATGAAAATATATTGTCCAGACTTTATAATTATCACTTATTGCAAATCTCATATTTATTTAGGAAATTAATATTTTCGTAATATAATACAGCATTTAGTTATTAGTATTTGAAGTTATATTGACTATAAAAAGACTATGGTTGTGGGTTCAATCCCCATTTGCAGTAAAGTACTTAACATTATATTTTGAATTTGGGCAGGAATTCATGAACAGACTGACTTGACACTAGATCTCTGCCTACTCTGCAATGCAATAAAAAGATGTTCTATACTAAATAAACATTAAATGATAAAAAGAGTAAAACAACCAGTAACAATATATAAATGTATATTCATCAACAATAGAATCTCCAGGGTCACAAACCTGAGACTATATAATACATTACACCCAGATGTGCTACTGAGTCAATAGACCAAATGATAGTGTCTCCAGGTAAGTGACTCTGAGCCACTACACAGACATGTCATTGAACATGGCTTGCCAGTGCGGAGTGACATTTAATTTGTGTTGCAGAGCTCCAAGGGATACGAGGCTTGCAGAGCGCGACTCTTCATTGGTTCCCACTGATACCACTTCTTGATGGAATGAGGCTTTGGTACCTGAGCATACCTGTTGGAAAATATTTAGTTTAAAATTTGTGTTTTATTTTTTAATATGTAAGTAAATATTGTATATGGAACTATAAAAATGTTGAAATTTCCACTTAGGTAAATAAAGTATTTCCTCGCTCTGGTAATAACACCTTGATATTGTATAGTATGAAGGAACACTAGGTTCCTTCTACCTTGCCTGCTATATGAAGGAACAATAAAATTACACAATTAAACAGTGAATCTGTTTTTTCTTCCCTTAATAAATTAAAAGATATGGATATAAATTCAAATTCAAGCACATTTTAGGAATATAATTGTGTAATTCTGATGTATAAGCTATATTACTGTAAAGTTTCATCTAAATCCGTTCAGTAATTTTGCACGAAAGTGGAACATACATCCATACTCACAAACTTTCGCATTTTTAATATTATTATAGTAGGATAGGTAGGATTTTACCTCAAACACAGTGTCTCCCAGTACAAGAGTGACGCGTCCCGATCTGTGTACTCTTAGATTACCTATTTTGCCTTCTTCCAAATCCTTTAATCGACATCGAGTGTCTGTCTAAAAAAGTAAATGCTCCTAATTAAAACAAGTAAAAGAAATAATTAAATTGAAACTATTTTCTTTTTCCCGCTCTGGTAAAAAACGTTGTGTTAAGTTACGCCATTCAACAGCTGAGCGATATATAGGTAAAGACTATAAACTTAATGACAATTCGATACACATTTGGGGAATGAGATATTTTTATTGATTACGCGTAAATTTGCTCTGAAATCAAAATGTGCGGCGTTAAATTCCGCCATTCTACACACAATAGATCGCGAATTCGGACCGATTTTAAAAGAAATGTCTTGACATTATGTTCGCCAGGCTTATCCTGCCATATGGAATACAGCGTGAAAGAAAAGTAATTATAACGATAACTACATATATATCTCTCTATTAGCCAGGCGTAGCGTAGCATAGTTCACAGAGTTCACATTCGAGTGTCTTAACAATAGGTTCTCAGGTTCCCAAGGCATACCCTGCCATGTGCGAAATGCACAGCGTGAAGTTAAAAAGAACTACAGGTTATATAGATACATACAGGTTTCTCTTCCTCATTAGAGGTAGACGGTTGATCGCCGCCGCGACCTGGTAGAGTGTCCGCTAGCTGAGAAATAAAAATACAAATTTAGCTATTAATCATAATATATCTAAAGTCTATTATAAATTATACTAATGAAGCCGTCATGGTTAAGTGGCACAAGCGTATGACTGGCGAAGGTTGTAAGTTCGATTCCTACTCGGGGTTACATTTAATATTTTCATTTCATAGCTCTCACTCAACACGCTATATCTAAATATCATAGAACTGCAACTAACATGTGCACAACTACTTGTGAGCCTACTTTGCAATGGCAGTACCAACCATATGCTGGCGGAGAAGAGCAGTTATTGCATTGAATCCTAATAAACTATTGGGCTTTTTTATTTTCTTTCTAGATTTCTGCAGTCGGGGTTTTTTTTTTTAAATATTTTTTATTGTAGTAGCAAGTCTTTACGTTCTTGACATCTAGTCGTATCTGCGTCACACGTAATACGCATATGGATAAACATGATGAAATGAAAAAAATCTACGTCTAAGCTGTTGACCGTATCTTATATTTTTCTTTTATGTATAGGTTTGAAATATATTTCCCTATATGCTGCTCCCGTAAAAGGAGCGCAAACGCTTCCACCTGCATATTTTTGACGATGAAGCGACGAAAAAGAGCCGTGATATTTAGAAAATCAACGTTTTGATTTTTTTTTTAATCTCAACAACAAACCTGCAATAGTATAAGCGTAGGTTTATCACTCTTCAACAGATTAACCACATTTGTATCTTCAAACACTTCCTTCACATCTGGTGGCGCTTGCTCTTCTGCAAATGGCACTGAAATATTAACTCATTTTACTACTATATAGTAAAACTGAGATTAAAATATATTAAAGTAAACATAATAATAAGTAAATGTAATAAGCAGCCCTTTTAGAAATTAATTCCAATTAAAGCAGTCTTTACTAATTCTTAAATAATATTTTTTTTTCGAATTGAAAACCCATTCTTCAACTCAGGCAACCCACTTTATATTTTAAATACTTAAGTGACTAATTTCATGTCCAAATGATATTACCCAGTACATGCCTTGATACATATAAGTTAAATATAAAAGCTAGAAGTTAATAATTTCTTTATTAATATAAAGTTACCGTTTTATTAAAAATACAATCTGGATTCTTCCATAACGAAAAATATAAAAAGATATACAAATATAAATTATGTTACGTTGTTATATAATTTATAAACTGTAAAGGCGGCATTAATAATTTAAAACCTATGTCATTGTATGGCAGCATTCTTAAAGTTATTAAAAAAATACTGCATGCAAACTTGTAAAAATGTAACAATGAAATTATTATTTCTATAAATTTTTATATATATTTAAAAAAAATCTAAATATATATAATTACTACCAGTGTAAATATAAATTATTTTCAAAACAAAAACCTTAAAAATCAACTTTACACAAAATTCCAATAAAATAAAATAAAATCTAAAGCAACATAGAACATTAAGACCACAAAAGATCGAAACGTTCTAAAGAGAAATATCGGCTGATATTAGCACCGTGTAACGCGTCAGACACGAGTAGGTACTGTGCGTTTGTTTGATGCGATCTCATACAGAACTGGTGCGATGATGGTATAATGAATTAAAATATATATTCTTTTTAAATACTGCATTTAATATATAAAAGTTAAATTTCAATTATTATTATTTTTTTATTACAAAGTCATCGCCTATGGGGCCATGCATAAATTATGTTACATGATTTTCATTATCAGCTATGTCGGACGCAAGTGCCTTGCTATACAAGTTCCTGGGGCGCGACCTCCCGGACGCCCAAGGAAGCGCTGGTTGGATGTCGTGATGCAGGACATGAGAGCGAATGGTCTAACCACCGAGGACGCAAAAGATCGTGCAAAGTGGAGTAGGTTAAGTAGGAAGGCAGACCCCGGTAATAGCCGGGATTAATGCCAGGAAGAAGAAGAAGAAGAAGAAGATTTTCATTATCAGCTATCTTGAGTTTAACTTAGTGTTGAAAGGTTTTTTTTTAAATTATTGGTTACTAAAAATTCTGGGGTGAGCATCAGATCATTTTGGGAAGAACAACGACAACCAGTCTCTTCTACCCCTTCATAGGCCTACGATCGGGACTCCATAACGTGTGAGGTAATTTATGAATGTCCAAAAAAAACTAATAATAATGGCAGATAAATTCTCATGTAATTTTTTTTATACACATTATTCTCCAATACGAAATTAACCAAAACAATTAAAAATGGCGGTAAATTGGCTGTCTAGTTGAATTTTTAAACATATTATTTATATATTTTAATTTGTTATAACACAATCACAAGTCTGTATATTTAAGATCTTACTGGCACAGTCCTCTGATGGCTCCGTTTTGACAACCACTTCCTGTTTTATCTTCACTGCCTTCACATTAGTAAAGCCTATAAAACAATTAACTACACTATATCTTACCTCATTTAAAATTACAATTTGATACTAAATTCATACTTTTACTACATAAAAACAACCAATACTAATATTGAATCTCAGTTTGAGAAGAGTGATTTAAGGTTTCTTTAAAAATATTATATGTATAATATTATAAAAGTCAAATTATATTAATGTATATTCAGGTAATTATAACAATATTGAATATTTATAATAATCACTGTAACATAACAAAATTGTCAGCATTCTGTACCTAATCTAGGTATGACCTAGTTGTTTAACTAAATATTCTGTCCCCTGTCTTTGTTGATTGCTTTCAACTTCTAAAATAGACAACATTTATGAATCTCTGTTATTTAAATGTTTTAAGATTGTAACATATCCATTTGGTAATTTTGACTTGTCATAATATTATAAAAGCCATAGAAACTCTCCAAAAAATTATACCCGAATGCACTATACTATAACAATAAAAATAATTATAATTAAATAATATCTTACAATAATCTTATTAATAGTTAAACAATGATAAATAACTTATTTATATTTAGTAATATCATATTTGTTTAACATAATATAATTATTACTTTTTGCAACTTTCAGTTATCTTTTATGAAATAAATCCTTTGAATTGGATGCCTGTAAGAAATCACTTTTAGTGATAAGTCTGCCATTGCTGCTTTTTTGGTTTTTTGTAAATATTATGAAATGTTATTTTATTGTTTCTTTGTTTTTAGTGCAATAAAGTATAATTATTATTATTATAACAGACATACCTCCATCATCCATTGGTAATTTGACAGGTGCTTCGACATCTAGCATCTTTTTGAAGTCTTCGCTTTCATCCTCATATGATGTGCCGTCACCAAAAGCCTTTTTAAGTTTTTGTTCTTCAAGTTCATTATCTATCTGTAAGTATATTTTTTAAGGTGAGTCATGGCGGAGGGCTCGATTTCCACTCAAAGAAATGTTTAATATTTGCATTTTCCCACTCTGGTAACCAAGGAAAGAGAAGTGTTGAGTTGTGGCACTTAATATACAATTCCTTAAAAATTCAGGGGAAAATGGGGAACCAAAGCGTCCGAATGAGGAACAGAGTATATGCAGACTGGGTTTCTGCATTCCCTCTGCCTACCATAAGCAGATTACAGTGTGAAGTTAAAAAAAAGAAAAAAACAATGAACACCAAACCCTCATAACTGTTCCATCAATAATAATATGCAGTAGCCAATAGAGAGCAGAATAAGCAACTATATAATAAGCAACAATAAGCAACAATATTTTAAATAACTAGAGGGATATACCTTTGCAATATCTTTAACTTTAATAGTTGGTCTTTGTAGACCAGGGGTTGCATCATTATCTCTACCATATGATACTCTGCTATGATGCCTTTCAGCACTGCCAAGACCTGAAAAATGTTTTTTTTTAGATTGTTAAACAATTTACTGTACTGTTGATATTTAGTGATAGAACCAAAAAATGAACTTTGTCTTGTAACATAAGGGTAATTAAAATAGTTTATTACGCTGAGGACTCTAACATGAAGGCCTCATACACATTAAATCAATATATATAATAAAAAGTATATTGAATATAATAAAATACCTTCAGAAAACACTCCACCAGATTTAATTACTTTAGGCCCATTCTTGTTAGCAAGTTTATTCTTGTCTGACTTTCGATCCCTTCTGTTCTTTTCATCTTTTTTTTGATCACGAGAATTTGCTGCAGAGGGGCTACAATATTTATCAAACAATTATTAATTATATAGTACTTATGCATAGGGAAATAATTTATAAAATTTATAAATTCTAGCATTACCCTTTATTTTTATTCCTAGTCACATTTAGATTTGGCGTAAATATTTTTTTATTAGGCTTTACTCCACCCAGCGACAGATCTCGGGGAGGTTTCATTGATGCCAGCCTTTGTAGAGGATCTATTGTAACTCCATTTGTACTTGGTTTATCTCCTGAATTAGACATTTCTATACCTATAGAATAGTATAATAACTTTTTTAAAATAGATGATGTCAAATATAAATCAACTTATATCATGTTTTTAAGATTTTAAATTAATTAGAAGCACTAAACAACAAAAGCTGAAGAAAACACTTGTTTATTTGTTGACTTGTTGAGGGAAAAATCGTGATATTGACATTTGACTTTAGTAACCAATGATTATTATACAGATAGAGAATGTTGACAGATAATCATTTAATGGATGTTGGAGTTAAAAATTAAGACCAAGAAAATATTTTTTACAAAGCCTTTTTTTAATAAAAAATATTTTATAAAGCACTTTGTTGTCTAATATTTTTAAGCACTAACTTTTCTACCTTTTTTTTTTTATAGCAACATTAAAATTTACGTTGACAAAGAAAAATTGCATTCAACTTTCAAATTACTAGCTTATGATTTCAATTCAAAAAGTAACGACTATTAAAACAGAGAGATTGATTGAGATATTAAACTTATATTGTACCAGCGCTAGTTAAAATACTTTTACGAAATGGCAGACTCGCTTTATAATATTTTTGGTGACCATGTGATGCGGCAAGCAGTGAAAAATGTAACAAGGCAGCCGTTTTGTAATATTGGTAAGAATAAGAAAAATATATATCAATAAGCGGTCATGTAACTTTGAATAATAATATATGCTTTTATTATATAAGAGGAATTGTTATAAAAATTAACAATAATTATTGTTTTTGTTGTTAATTTATAGAGAATATGGGAAAAACAGTCTCATCCGGTCCAATCAAACCGAATGAGCCCGTAAAGAAGATTGCCGAAAATAAAAAATCGTTTCTTTCAAACACTGGTAAAACGTTACAAGTCACTCCTATGCGACAAGTATTCACTCCTCGAGCTGTTAACGTTGGTTCCCTGATATATACGGACAATGAATGTGTAAATGAAAAAAGTTTTAGTTTTGCTGAATTGGAATTTACAAAACCTTCATATAAATATGGTATGTTAAACATTATTCTTTGTGTTTATGGAGATATTTTTATTATTTAAACTTTATGTTCCTAGTGATATTAATTTAAATTTATCTGTAAACAGTATATATTGGAATTAATAATGATTATATACTTTTGATATTTCTTTGTTCTTGTTAGATAAATTATCATATTTGATATTTACAGATCAAACAGATTTGTTTGACTATTTGACGTTGCCAGAACCAGAGTTGACAAAACACATGTCACCACCAAATACACCTCCACCGGCTTTTAGAAATCACAGCTTGGAATTTGATTGTTCATATCAAGATGAATTCTTTACAGGTGGACTATATTTTTCTTTGTAGTACTTGCTTTGTATTTGTGTCTCTTTTCCTGCTTGAATAGTTGTTTTTGTGACAGAGTTGTTGGGTGACAGACTCTCAAATGAATCCTGCACACAGCAGACTAGGCACAATGAGACTGACTCCATTCCAATTAAAATACTTCCAATACTCACTTTCCATCAAATTCTTGAGGCATTGGGTGCTTAGTGGCAGAACTCAATGCCATGCTTTCATTTGTACGGAAATGAAAATATTTAAATTATTATTTCTTATCTTAAAATAACCCACAACCATTGCTTTTACAGTGGCAAGTTTATGCCCCTGTGCCGACAGCCTCTTACTAGCACTTGTCTTATCTGTCCTTGTCTTGTCTGTAGTATTATTAACTATATATAATAACTCTTAAATGTTTGATTTTAAGGAACCTGGAAAGCTAATGCTTAAGAGACTCCATTCACATTAGGACACTTCCATTCTCCACTTTCCACCACATTCTTGAGGCATTACATTTTAAGTGTTGGAACTAAACGCCTCACTTTGGCTTGTTACCAGAGTGAGGAAATGAAAATATTAAATATTTCCTTGAGTGGGAATTCAAACTATTAAGTGGTTGAGTTTACATTAGCACACTTGTATGGCCCTGGACCATGACTGGCCTCTATATTCTTTAAGTTTAACTTTATTTTTAAAATCAATATTTGTGTTATGATTTATCTCAAGTTATTAAATAATTTGTATTTCAGATGACTTCTCTAATGAAAGTATTCCTGAAGTTGATCTGGGACTACCAGATTTATATTGAACATTACAACACATATTTTGGAATAAATTAATACACCAACAAACTAAATTACATTATATAAAAATATATAGTTTAGTTTGTGTTAAATATATAGTTTAGTTTGTGTGTAATATAGCTTAGTTTGTGTGTAGTATAGTTTAGTTAGTTTAAACATTCAAAATTATAACTCACTTGTTCAAAAATATAACCCACAATTTATGTCTATTGTGAATTTTACAAAGTTTGTATAATAATAAATATTTCGATTTTATTTATTATCACTGGTAATTGAAACCAATTATGTAAAATATTGACATGTGGGTAATTTGACGTACTTTTTGTTGTTAACAAAGCAAGTGATTTAACAATATCATTAATTACTATTTTGTTAAATAAAACATTCTTTCATATGTTTTTTTTTATTTTTAAATATATACTTAGTATTAATATTAAATAACAAAATTAGGACCTAAATCTTTAAATATACTTATGTTAAATACTTTTTGCCAAGCAATTGTACTTTCTTCTCAAAAGCTGGGTATGTGATAATAGTATCTTCTTTATAGAAAGGGTTTAACAAAAGCTTTATGTATGCTTCGTAAACATCGGTAAAGAAATTTTTTATACCATCCTCATTCCGTGCATCATGTACCATAACAAATCTCATCTACAAAAAAAAGGTTTAAAATTAAATTAATACTATAATGCCAAAAAGTATTTATAAAACCATAAAAATTTTACCATGAAATAATCCCTTAGTTTGCCTTTGTCCCAGAATGTGCAAACCATACATTCTTATCATGTTACATCAATATTGTATTAAGTATATTACAACTTATTTATGTTTTTAGCATCTCTGTAGGGAGATGCTTATAAAAATCCATCAAACAAATATATTTTTTATATTTTAACTAAATATTACATAAAACTTTTTCATAATAATTCTCAATGTTTTGTTTCTCAACTTTTTCATGTTAATTCTCAAGTCTCAATGTTTGTGCTAATAATCATGCTCTTAAGCATAAGATTTTTGACATATCTCAACAAGAATGTACAACTTACAGAGTGCTTAGACTGATTCCAAAAGTGGATTGAGTCCTATGTTTTTTTGTTTCCCATAATATTAAATATATAGTACAGATAATTTTTTAATTATATTCTATGTTCATTTATACCTGACTTGCAGTGACAAATGCTGAAACAAACCATTGATTGAACTTGTCCACAGATTTCAGATATGTATTAGTTACTTTCCACATGTGCTCATCAACTAAATCCAGCGCAGCATGCGCTATAAATTGGTTCAAGTGTCTGTTGTCTTCTTTCTTAAAAATATATATATCATTTTATACAGTGTTACAAATGTCATTATTGAAAAAAATATATTTGAGAGTTATGCAGAATGGATAGACATTGTTTAAATAATTACTAGTACAGTACTTTATATTTTTGGACGTATAAAACCTACCTTCACTTCTTTGGTAACAGGTATAAAATCCATTTCAAATATAGGATTATCAGAGTGACCCACTATTACAAAATAATATGTACCTGCCATATTTATTACATTAAATTAATATTAAGATAAATTAGTAATTCTAATTAGGGTAGTTTTTATATTCTTCATATGATAGATATTAAGCAATAAATAGTGCCACTCTATTCTCACTTGTAAAATGAAAAATATTATAGGAAAACTTCATAGTTAATCTGTCAAGTCTAGTATGTTCCTTGTGTCAAGTGTTTTACAACATCTGACATTTCTGTTTTAAGGTATTTATTTCAGTTCAGAAACTAAATAATTTCAGCTACAGTTAAAACAAAGTTAAATAAGTATATTAAATAGTTGTTAGTTAAATTTAGTAGTATAATAGTTAGTTAATATAGTTTGTTAATTAAATTTATTGACCTCAACAACACCTTTGGTGGGCTAAAAAATGTCACATATATTTTACCGCGCTTTTACAATTAATATAAAAATTTGTCGCTAGTGCTAAATAGTTTACCGTTATATATATAATTTTTGAATAAATTGAATATTTGTATTGGTGAAATGAAGAACAAAATGAAGAGTATAGTTCCTTAATATCAAAGATTTCTTTTAAAATGTGTTAAAAGAAATCTAAGTATAGCTTTCACACTCATTTCAGATATAATTACAACACCTATAGCAAATTTAAGAATATGGCGTTGCGATAGTTGGGTCAAATACGATTTTAACTCAACAAATGTTTTGCTTAGAGTATATTATGATTTATTAATAATAACTGCTGATGATAAAATTTTAGAATCAATAAATTTCGTTGGTAAAATTAAAGGGATTCTAAAACATGATATACTATTATTGGTTATCAATGTCGCTGGCCTAGAGGTATGTTAAATTAAAAAATGATACATCTTTAATTAAATACTAGATTTTATATTAATAATAGCTGCTAAGGACTAGCTCATTATAATTATTAATTATACTAAAGACGCTTCTAAATGTATTTTATAGATTCGAAAAATTAAATTCAAAATATACACTAATATACGAAAATATATAAGGCAGCTTCGCTCTTGTTTTCCTGTGGTGAATTACAATTCTGTTGTATCAAAACATAAAACTAAACCTAAATATATAAACATAAATGATTTTTTAAAAGAAGCATTTCAAGATAAAGGTATATTCTGCTTATAGCAATAACTTTGTAAAATGTTCTTAATCATTTTTTATATAACTTATTAAAAGCACGTAAACCAATAAAAAATATATCCATTTTTTCAGTGGAAGAACAGAAATTAAATGAAATTACTTTACCAGAAGAATATAGAAATTTTGTAAAATTATGCTTACTCGACCCTATTTTCCCACAAATTGTAATTGAAACTGAAAAAATAATGAGCAAATACTTGAAAATAAATAATTTTGAGTGAAAATTTTTATTCATTATTTAACTAAGTTTTAAATAAAAGTCACCATATATTTCTGATTTGACCCCACTTTTCACAAATTTAAAAATAATTAACAAGCAAATAGTTACTCGGTTAAAGTAGTTTTTTACTTACTTTACTACTTTAGTAGTAAACTAAAGTTACTTTTGATTTAATTTTTTTTTTTCAAAAATATTTATTTACTTTTGAAAAGAACAATCACTTAATTTCGTTTATGATTCTTATAATTTACTACTACATTTTTTAGCTTCACATTGCACATAGCTAGCAGGTATGCACAAGGAACCTGGGGGGGACTTACAATTAAGTTCGTTCCCATTAATATACATGAATTCAGCGCTACACTTAGCCTCGTTACCAGGACGAACCACGAAAATATTGAATATTCCATTTCTTCGATCTCCACCCGAAGAAATGCAACGAATTATTGTTATAATTTATTTATTAAAGTAATTTGGTAGCCGTTGACATTAGTTAAAACTTAGCTTAAACAGTAGTGCCAACCCTCCAAATAGGCAAAGGCAATACAGTTTAAGACAGATGTCAAAATCAAATTTAAATTTTAATGCAACAAAAACGGTTGAGACCTTATTGCGGGGTTAACTTTTATTTACAAAACAAACGAAACATTTTAAAATTTTAACTAAATAAAATATATTGTGCGTTAAACTATAAACATGCTTCCACATAGATTCACATCTGGACAATCATCTGTAAAAAATAAATCACGGTAAGCTGTCTTTTCTCTCCTATTGTATTGTATATGACTACTTAAGAAGTTTTGGTCTCTCTTAATTTATTTGCTTAATAAGATTTTAATTAAATGAATTATTATTATGGAATCTTTAAATAATTTTCCTATGCATTATACCTCATTTTAAAATGAAATGAAAATAATTAATTCCCTAACAATAAACCCACAACCATTGTATGCCAATCGCAAAGTTCATTCACAGTCAGACCCTACGTAAAACGTAAGTCTTTAATTTCTTATACCCCAATTATTGTGGTTTTGAGTTTTTCTTACAGTATTCTAGTCAAATAAACCAAATTTAATAAAATAAAATATTAAAACAATTCATTACATTACATTCACATCTACACAAAGTATATAATGAAATTAAATTTTTAAATATTCGTCAGCTATATCAATATAACACATGTATTCTTATTCGAAAAAATTTATACAATTAAAAAATTAATACTTATGCAGGAGCACAAATTTACAATAAAATACCCCAAGGTATAAAAACATCTAAAAAATTTTATAGTTTTAAAACTAAATAAAAGATTCTGGACCACCTGGACCACCACCTGGACTTTATCAAAGGGATTATAATCAAAGCCAATAAATATTATTAAATTATTTCAAGATTTACCAACTTTTCACTTACATATGTGCATACTGTTTTATTATAGAAGATATATGTATAGAATTTTCTTCTTTTTTCCCTGTGTATAATTTGTTTTCTCATATTGTTTTCTTTTTGTTATTTACTATGTTTTTCTTGATTCCAATGTTCACATTTATTAATATTTATCTATTTAAGATAACTGTATTCTCTTTAAGTGAAATATAATTTGTTTAGAGAAATAAATAAACTCTTTAACCACAAATACTATCCCATTCTATACTTCAGATTAGAAGGGAAACCATCTTTACTACCAAAACCATGTCGTCCAGGCTCAACTGACCGCCTGTCAACAGAAGCTCGTCGCCCTACTACTACTGGTCATCGTTCCAGGAGTGCTGAACCAGCCCGAGGTACATTTGGTGCACGATTGAGCAGAGAGGCTTCTGCTACTAAATTGCCTGCACATGGGGTATGTATACTTTGATTTTATAGTTAAGATATTTAAACATCTTATACCTGGTGATTAAAAAAGAGAATGTTGTATGAAAGATTAATAAAGGAGAATGTTATATTATGACATTTTAAGGATACCTAAACTAATGGTAGAAATAGACACCTACAAATTTAAAGCAAATATAAATGAAGGTGGTCAAGGGATCAGCTGGATTGCAACTCAAAAATTAAACTACAAACATGTATTTTTATTTATTGAAGCTATTAAGTAATATCATATACTTTTTAAGGTATATATTTCCTGAATTATATATTTTTTCAGAAATCCACATTGCAACGGTCACAAAATATTGACGCTAGATACAGTCAGGCTCTGACCCCATTACATTCAAAGCATTATTCAAGGCCCACCATAACGCCAGTGGTATGTGCTCTTGTTATACTTTCATATATTATGATACTTAATGATATTTTTTCTGAATTTAGTGTAGACACTCTGTTTCTTTACTTTTCTCCTAATTTTCAAGATGTGTGTTTACTGTACAAAGTCAGTGATATGCTATATTTATAAAAACTGAGAAATATATATTTTTTTAAATAACCATTTACCCCAGTATCATGTTTACAGTTAGATGTGGATAGTGGGACAGCCACCGCTCCATTAAATATCTGAATTATACCTATTTTTTTATTATTTATTATTGTTTAAAACAAATTTTGTTTTCAACAATGACAGTATAAGTAATGTATTTAGAAAAATATTTTTTGTACACTTTCAGAGAACACCATCCGGAGACCGCAGTAGCAGGAACTGGATAAGTTCCCTCGAAAGAGCATTTGCATTTGTCACTGTTAAGGACCAAAGGTAGGCTAAGCAACTGACTGTAAACATCATGGTTGTTGGTTTGATTTCCAGCTAGGAAAAAATATTTTCACTCTGCATTAGTCAACATTCTGTTGTCTTGTCAGTTTTTGTGTCAGAGCTAGGAAATAAAAATATTTCATTTCCTTAGTGAGATCTCAAGAATATGGTTCAATTAGGTTCCCTTGGGGTTTTCTTCTGCCTACCCTGCTATATGCGGGATATGGCGTAAAACTGAAAATAAAAACAATTGTGGTTCTGTTTCTTTTCTTATGATTATTTAAACAATTTTGTATAATATTGCAGTCAAGTTTCAGGAGCTTCAAAGGGTGTTTTTAAAAGAGTTTAATTTATTCATCTAAGAATTTAATTAAAATAGATACTTATGAGCTTGAATGAATAATAATATTTTGCATTTTTGATTGTACTTGCTTGTTCAATATTCATAGAATCTTTAGACTCTTGGGATATCTTGTGAAATGACTTATTTCTGAGGTAAAAGGGAGTACTGTGTAACATTTACACTTTACAACTACAACTTTATAATCTATACAAATAAATATTTTTCAGGGCAATATCAAACGTAGCGTGGCAACGCTTAACGTGTGCTCGTGTAGTCGAAGCCCTATCCGCGAGGGGGGAAGGGGGCAAAGCCCTAGTACGGCCTCTCACTATAACGCAGTTTCTTAACATCGTAGGTGATCTGCTGGGAGCCATCATGAAGGACATCAAACTGAACAATGATAATTACGTAACAAAGGTAATTTTTTTTTAATTATTTCCGTAAATAATAAATTTCAAGAAATGTAGACGACTAACAGGAATTGTGATGATGTGTAGAAATGATCTACGCAACAACATATATTAGTAACTTTAGTTTAGACATATGAAATAAAACAAAATTAATAAAGATTTTTTTCTCTTTCCAGCTGCCCCACTTATGTAAAAGGCTGTTGTACCCTGGAACGTTGTCCAAGTCCTGGTTGCGTACGGTGAACACTCTCCATGCGTTCCCTCACGCGCTGGCCCTCATTTCATATCTTTTAGACCTTGCCAATGATATTGTAAGTTTAGTATTTTTTTTATTTTCTTGCTGTATCCTCCATGAAGTGGAGGGAATATATTATTAAAATACTCTGATCCACACTGATCGTTAAACTTTGGAGACATTGCGTGTTGAGCAGCGGAACTTAATTCTGCGCTTTGGTATGCAGAGCGGGGATATGATTTTTTTATATAGCTTCACGCAGGTAGAGGCAATCTGAGAACGTAGTGTTAAGACTTTCCGTTCCCCTCTTCCGCCGAATTCTGAGTGAGTGGCTAAAGTCATGTTGCGTTTTGCCTCGTTACTAAAGTGACTCTACTAATTAAGTCGGACAACATCTTAAAATGGCCTCTTTTTAATGGACATAGGATCAATATATATTAATTGTATAGATAGCCATTCTTAAATGGCGCATAGGAGAGTCATAGGAGCACGCAGTCTAACGATATATAAATTACCGTCTTCACAGATGACACATACGCAAATAACAAGATGTCCGATTTAAAAAATAACAATAAACTAAACAGCTGCCGTTGCTTAACTACACTTATCTCACTTAAAATTGAAAGTGCTTCAACAATTGGCTTTAGTGGAAGCTGAAAAGTTATTTAATTATGTTACAGAACACTCCAGTATCAGACGAGTGGCTGTACATTGCTAAAGATGATTTGGCCTGTCTACGAAGAGAATATCTTCACAAGTGTTGGATTCGGTAAGCTTTGGATTTAAATTCAAATTCAATTAACATTCAAATTACATAAATATAAAAATATATAATAATATAAAGATATTTGTAAATGTTATTTTCTAGTTATAGAGTTAACTCTTTATGTAAGATAACAAACAATAAGAAAAATATTCATATAATATGATTCTAAAATAGTGGGATTTGTAGTTGTATCTCTTGTCTTAATTATTTTTTTTTTCCTATTCTAAGCTTTGTTCTAAATTAATCCAACGCTCAGTGGGGTATGGTGTATAAGACCCTCATTTGTACCATCAAAACCAGTTACACTTTCTGAAATTCAGACTCAAAATATCCTTTAATCAAAAGTACATGTCAACGCCTTCCGAACCGGTGGTAACTTTTTGTCGAATGTACATGTCAACAAAAAGGTACCACCTGTTCGAAAGGCAGTTCTGCTGAGAAGAGCTGGCAAGAAACTCAACAGTTACTCTTTTCAAAGTCAATGGTATATTTTACTATTACATTAGCTGGCACCTATCCTGCCTGATATTCAACTACTATTCTCTTACCCAAAAATACTTAAACGAAAGATGTAAACAACTATGTCGCGTGGAAATACATTATAATTATTGGATAACTCCAATGTACGTGCAGTGACTTCTAAATTTACTTTGCTGGGCGCAGAATTGAAGCATTCTCTCGGCCATCTCCGTAGTAGCTCCGAACTACATCAGGGCCTTGGTTCTCTGACGGTTAATGGGTAGGGAAGGGTACTCTGTTCCTGATGAAAAGCAAGCACTACGTGGCTGCTTGTAAGGAAAATTAAATAGAATGCATCGGCCGGGAATCGAACTCGGGCCGGCCGCGTGGCAGCCGAACATTTTACCACTGAACCACCGATGCGTGTAAGGTAGGCGGGCGGAGCGGACGCAAAACGTCGCAGGGCGCAGAGGGACGCATGGAGAGTGGCGAGCCGTTTCGCAGCAAGGATTTTTTGATATTGTAACAACTTCTAAAGTACTTATTAAAATGAAAAACAGTAAAAGACAGTTTTGATCTACATTTAATGGCCAACGTAACTGATATACCTATTTATATGCTGAGAGTAAGGGATAAGTAAAACAGGACTTGATACAGCTGAGGTGTCAACGGCGTGATGTGTCAACAATTAAATGCGTTTTTCTCTAAAACTATTCACAATTTCGAAATAGTGTAAAAACCTAATTTTATCTTCGTTTAACGTAGAAAATTAATAAAGTACTTTAAAGGATAAGGATTAATACCATTATGGAAAAATATCCCTCACAATAAAAAATATATTGAAATTACAGACAGAAATATGATCACTACACGTTATTCTTAAAAGATACGAATATGCTGTCGCAGACTTTTTTGTAGATCTTATTAAGAGGAACAATACTCCAGTACATTATTTTCATGTAGTACTTAACATTAAAGCAGCGCATGCGCGAAAGTGTCTCAACGGGTAGGACTTTATACACATTTATCGTATTTATGTTAATTTACAAAAGAATGTACAAATAATAAACTATATATAAATCTTCCCTGTCCTCCTTTATAAGTTATAGGATAGGATACTCAGACCTATAAAAGATTTTTTAACTTTTTGGCGAAAAAGGCGAAAACTAGGCGTAACTAGCTTATCTTTATTTCTCGTTCCTATCGTATGTCTATCGCTATTTTTATTATGACAATGTATATTTTGTCGGACAAACAGAATATTATAATAAACAAATTGTGAAATCTTTAAAAATATCTCGCAGAGAATCTCGCGCTCTTATGTTATAAATATATCTCATATATATTAAGAAGAATATAATATACTTTATTACACACAGAAAAAAAGAAATACAAAAATACATATAACAGTTAAAAGTTTAAGTATTAATAATACAGTATATTGTTATTATTAACAATATATGTTAATAAAATGTATACAAAGGCGGCCTTATTGCTTCAAGCGATCTCTTAAAGGCAACCTTTGGTAAATAAAGGACTAAATTTTAACAAATAAATGGGAATAACGTTATAGTGCACAATTAATGAACAATATACACATGTACATATTTATATACTTGTCATGTACTACATAAAAAAACCTTTAATTATAAAATCTTGTTTGATTTTTTCATTTAATCGCTCTTAACTGCACGTCAATTACTAGCAAGTAAATAACTTATCGACATTACATAATTACGTTTAGTTCATTTTTATAACAAACTGAGTTCGTTATAAAGCATTTCTTTAATAATTGTCAAATTATACCTTAGTTAGTATTCTAAATAAATAATATATTACCTGAAATCACTTTCAATTTTTGAATTTTCTGTAAGTTTTGTTGGTATTGGTCCCACTGTGCGACGTTTCGAAGTTTGTCAAAATCGCGTTCAAAGTTTGGCTTACAAACGTACATACGACCGAAGTAAATAAAAGTTTGTTAATAACATGTTTTTACCGTCTCTTATAAAATTCACTTAGATGGAGATAAATGGTGTTTGAAATAAGTTACTAAATAAATAAAATAAATCAGGTTCTCGTTGTATCCCGCACACTGCAGCAGCCGCAGGCAGAGGGAATCAAGTGTTAAGACACTATGTTTCCCACCTTCCGCTGAATTCCGGAGGCATTGCGCGTTGAGTGGCTGCGCTTTGCCTCTATACCAGAGCGAAAAAATGGAAATATAAAATTAAATAAATATTTTATTTCCTCGAGTTGGGATGGAATCCCCAACCTGTCGCGTTTACTGGATAAATCAAAATATCGAGAAATATATTTAGATATCGATAAAATTAATTTGTAACTGTAGGTTCCAAGACCCCGTCTCCCAGTTTGAGGATTTGACGGAGGAGTACCTGCAGAAACTCAAGTCTTTTCTGGGCGAGGATGACGAGAAAATCGCAGAATTACAACAGATTATTAAGGGTGAGTTATGCTATATTTTATATTAATATTGGTAAAAATTGTATAAGTTATTAAATTTTTAGGGTTCCGTTCCTCGTAAGGAATTAACGGATCCCTTTATAGGATCACTTTGTTGTCCATCCGTTTGTCAAAACTTTGCCTCAGGAACACGTGGAGGTATCAAGTAAATTTGTACCAAATACTTCGGTCAAGTGTCCTTTGAAGCTGTGAAAAAAATCAAACATCTAAGCCAACTCGAAAAATAAAATGCGGCCGTTTATGCCGAAAATTTTCGGAACTCGCAATGGAATCAAAAACTACAGGGTACTTCCCGTGAACTCAGAATCGTGAAAAAAAAATTACGAAAAATGAAGAATTATAAGTAATTCTTAGAAAAAACATTGCAAACTTATAATTGTAGTTCATTGCGTTCTATATGAGTGCATATGTCCGCAGACTTAAGTTTGTCAACTTTAAATTGTAATACCTTATTGTTGAATCTAGAATTTGGTATGGAGTCCTACATATCAAGTCCGATTTTTTTTATTACTTTAAGTGATAATGACTATAGGCCGTATATTATTCCAGAACAAAAGCAGGCGCTAGCCGACGGCGAGGACGAGACGGGCCCAGCGGACGAGGCGCGCAGAACGCAGCGCTGCGAGGCACTTGAGGCCGCGCTGCGTGCAGAAAAGTCCGCGCGCCGCGATACACGCGCACAATTGGCCGCGTGCCACGCCGAGGTGAAGGACAACCTGGAGGCCATCAAGGCAGTTGACATTGAGATCGAGAGGGCCACGTTAGTTTTTGGTTTCGTTTTTTCTTTTTGACAACCCTGGACGTTGGTTTTTTCGAAGCAATTGACCTTTTTATTATTTTTGTTTATTTTAATTTTTTTTATATGTGAAAATGTGAACGTCTGTGAAAGCGTGTAAAAGTGAACGGATAAACGAGAGGGCCATGTTATTTTTTGTTGTTAAAACACATAATTAATTAAGAAGATAAGAACGAATCGAGTGTTCTTTTTTATTTTTGATAATGTTGCTAGGATTCGGTGCTTATCGTACAGTATAGTATAGTGTAGCATTAAGTGTCCGTACGTCTGACCACAGCGCGGAGTTGGACGCCGTGCACGGCGCGTTGCTGCAGCAGGCCATTTCGCAGGAGCAGCGCGCGCGTCTGCTGGACGACGTGGACTACGCGCGGAGGGTTCACGACTCCAAAACGGCGTTGGCGGAACAGATTGCCAAGGTTGTGGGGGTTCTATTTGTTTATACCAGAGTAGGCAGAGGAAACATAGTGTTGAGACACTCCACCTGCTGGCTCTATCTATCTTAAATCTTCAGTTCTATCTTAAATTCTCTATACTAAATAAAAATAACAAGGTTATTCCACTAATTTATATTTTTCTTATATCAGATGGTATTCAGCAAAGAGACGGAGTTGGCTCTGTGGCAGAAAAAGACGCTCGACAGTTGTGTGGAATACAAACAAGGGTTGATACACTTGTCGTCACAGTTCCCAGCTTTTGCAGCGTTGGCTGTCGATGAAAAGTATGTATTTTTCTTGTTTTTTGAGCAGCATATAGTGACCTTACCTACTACAACCAAATTACTAGCAAGGGTTAAACAACCTGACCTTTATCGCCAATACCTAGGACTCGATTCCGGAATAAGGCGTGTGCGTGCGTCGTTCTTACCAAATAACTTTTTATTTTACAATGATAATTTATTAATTTATTTGTTTGAAAAAATCACTTTCAAATTTTTGGGAAAATCTTTTTTTTTTAGAGTAGTTAAAACTGTGGTTTCGTTTAAAGTGGTGATGACAAAAACACTGTATATTAGTTATTTTTTTATTCAGTTCGTTAATGGAACCAGAGTGTTCAGATCGAGTCAGTGAAGCAGTGAATGTCTTAAAAGAGCAACTGGCCGCGTTGACGGCTCGTCGAGCTGCCTTGGCGAAGGAAAAATCGGCAAGCGCTCGGAAACGGGCCGCGGATTTGGTATTTTTTTTATTATTGGTTTTTTATATAAATTGGTTGAAAAGCATTTGGTTATAATATTTATATTTTAATATATTAAGAAAACAACATTAACATGCTAAAAAAAGTAAATATAAAAAGTATTTGTTGTTTGAGTTTGAGTTGTTTTTAAATTAGAATTTGATACATATTATCTAACTAATCCATCCACAATCTTTACAGGAGGAGAGACGCGCCAAAATACAGGAGCTCAAGGCGGCCATCTCCGCGGAGACGGTGGCGTTGGACGCCGACAAGCGCGCGGAGGCGTCGGCCGCGGCGCTGGCCGCCGCGCGCCTCGACGAGCACCGCGCGCGCCTCGCCCGTCTGCACGCGTCCGCAGCTGAACGCGCGCGCGCGCAGTTTGAGCTACGTCAAGCGGAGCGGGAAGACCAAGAGTGAGTGTTGCCAACGAAAAAATTAACATATCTCGATCTGTCATAAAAAAGCAACTTCACGTTGTATCCCGTACACACTGCGTGTATCGCTGTCCCGCACACAGCATGGTAGGCAGAGGGTACCCTACCCTAGTGGTAAGACTTTCCGCAGAATTCTGGAGGCATTGCGTGAACTCTACGCTGCGCTTTGCCTGGACACCAGGGCGAAAAATGGAAATATAAATATTTAATCTCCTCGAGTAGGGATCTATCCCACAACTGTGCCACGACTGGCCTTGATCTGTCAAAACTCTTTTTATTAAGAAAGGGTGAAATTATGAAGCTGTCGTTAATAAAATTCTGAAATATCTAGGTTTAGTGCCTAGTGCCTTAGAGCAATCACAAGATACGAGTGTTTTTTTCTTCTCTAGTAATTTGCTAAATCTTTTGTAGTATCAGTGCGTTCATAGATATTATTGTGTCAGTATAGAAGCTATTGTGATATACGCTTGGTACAGGCTCGCACGTCGACCGCGAGTAGACTTGCCACAACCGACAAGCAAAGCAAGAAGAATGAGTAAAGTAGGGTCAGACGAGTCGTGGCCGATCTAAGTTAGGATATATGGACTTGGACGCACTGTGCACTTGTCAAGATAATAAACAAAAAAAAAGAAAAATATTATAATCAAATCGATCGTAGGAGAAAAAAAGAGATTGAGTTATTTGGATGCTTCTCAATCCCACTATAAATGAAACTCAACTCGGCTAAGGTTCGCTTATTCAAACAAATAAAATTCAGCTTTTTAATTTATATAAAATAAAAAAAAAATCACATCTTTCTCAACTGAGATAATTGAATTGGGATTGTTATAACTTTTGATTTTATCTCCAGATGGCGCACACGTCTGCAAGAGTTAGGTACGTACGTAGCAGAGCAACGCACGCGCGCCCATCAAACTCTGGAGAAGGCGCGGGAACGCCGCACACACCTAATGTCGAAGAGTATAGCAGAGTGGGAGAAAGCTTTGGGACAATAAATAATAATAATTAAATGTAGTTTTATAAAGTTCACGCTTTGCACGCATGTAGCAGAAGCAACTTAGTATTTAGACACTCCATTCTTCATTTTAAGTGCTGGAACTCATCACTACACCTCCTTGGAGGAGTTTCTAAAAAATATAGGCACAACTTAATTCCGTTTCCCAACACATAATGCCTCTAGAATTCGGCGGATAGTGGGATGAACGGAGTGTCTTAGCACTAGGTTCTCTCTGCCTGTGAAAAGATATGAAAATAATTTATTCCTCTGGGTGGGTATCAAACCCATGTTTACAGTGGGTTGTTGTTCCTCTGTGAGTAATAGAATTTTGTCTGTATTCATTTTTCCTTACTATAATATTTTTTTCACGAATGACTGACTGGTCACTGTGTTTTTCTTGCTAAGCAAAAAATAAATTAAGTTTGATATTTTGTTTGTAGAATATCATATATCTAAAGTTAATATTTTTATATGTTTTGTAAAAAGCTAGGAACAATTGAAAGAATAAAGATTATTTTAATACAATATTGTTAAACTATTTTATTATTTACTGTTGATTTTTTGTTCGATGGTTTAGATAAAGCTTTAATGTTATGTACTAACCCTTTGCACTCTTTGCTTTTTAATGTAACAAATACGGCGACAATGAAGTGCAAAGGGTTTGAATGATGAAACTCAATATATTAAATGCCAAATTAATTAAATTTCTTAAATATTTAATTTGTTTGCTTTTTAGTTTCCTTTTCATTTCTTTTGAAAAATGGACGTGAGAACTTTATAGAATTACATACAATAATTACTCCTACAATACGTAGTACCAATACACGCACAGGTACACTACGGTGTTTCCAAATTCAATTCTTTCTAGTGTACGCGCTGTCACAGCCTTTACATTTTTGTCGATTTTTAAGAATATGGTAGAAATGCTGTACTGAACCTGCACAAATAACTAAATTTTGAACTAGGCAATGGAAAGAAAAAAGTTCGGAAACATCTGGTTTAGATCAAGCCTTAATATTATTATATAATTTATATGATTAATTAGCCTTAAAGCAATTTGCGTCTTTAGTTGTAAATTTTTAATAAAAAAAAACTTACAATGATTTCAATACATTTATTTCATCATCAAATAACATTTTCATTAAATCTCAAATCGACTTTCTCCTCGATGGCCACACAATAGTTCCTAAAGTCCCCCACAGCCCAGTTGTTGGTTGTCTTGCTCTTGTTAGTGTGGAGGGAGTCACGGGTTGGCGGCGGTATTGCGGGTTTAAACGACATCTGTGATCCGTCGTATTGCTCGAGGATTTGCATTGGTGTTCTGTGGAATAAATTATGTTCCAATATATATTTAAAAGATGCAAAGAAGTCAGTGTCTAAATCACTCAGTTCTGCGCTTTGGTCGCGGAACTTAATGCCGCGACTTATTTTAATGACAAGTTATAAAAATAATTTAGACTGACATGAAACCTACAATAAAAAATAATAATCTTGGGGGTTCTGCTACCTAACTGCCAAAAATATATTTTGAAAATTTATTATATATCTTTAGAAATTTATTTATTAATTTAAAAGTTTACAATTTAAATACATTCACTCAAAAACACAATAAAGGACAAAGATTTTACAAAAAAAACAGCATGGTCAACGAGTTGTGGCCTGAAGTTATGCCTTCTGAACTTTTGCGCAGTGTTTACTCGCCCTCAGGAATAAAATATTCAAAAGAAAGAAACACCCTTTAAACCAAGCATGCGGCCAAAACTTTTCGACCATATTTTACATGTCCAATAAAAACAACACTACCAACCAAAAAAAAGAAACTTACAAATCACCAAAATCCGTTGGAAAACTACCGTTCGCATTCAACAACGAACTGGCCGCCTGTCTCACACCCACATGGTAATGTCTCTTCAAGGTCACTAACTCCAAAACCCTGGCCCCGGATGCTCCAGAATGCTCCGGAGACTCCAACAACGGCTGATACCTTATATTAATAATAGCTTTATTTCTCTGAGTTTTAAATAGAAAATATATTTTCTATTCTTAAAGAGGTTATCGCTTAGCTGTTGGATCAAGAACCGGAGGTACAAAGCAGTTTTACTTGAGACAGCATGTATTGTGAGGAGGTTCCTCTTTCTGGAGCCCTAGCCATCGATGGCTTGGATCCTTGTCCCACCCTCGGAAGAGTGTTTTTATTATATTTAAATTTATTTTTTTATATCTCTTGTGTTGTAAAAGTAAATATCAAATTTATAATACAATTAAAAATATGTATAAAACAATTGGCAATATTTAATTAATATTTTGATATAATTTGAGTTTCAATTGTAGATATAATTATAAATTATTATTTATTATGACATAAGCTTTGATACCTTATAGTTTCTTCCAAATCATCCTCTAAAAGGGATCCAGGAGGTAAATGTCTCAATAACAACCGTAGAATAGATAGAAGGGCTATAGCGCAGTGGTGCTGCGTGTTTAGCGCGACGGTGGTAGCGCGTTTGGCGAACGCTCGTAGTAAATTAGTTGAGACACGCCGACCGCGCTGTGAGAGCAACCATATTGATTCTATAGCTGCTGGCGCTTCGTTTTGTGTTGAACCTGTTAAAATTGGTAGTGTTTTAACATAATTAATTGATGTATATATTTATATACATAAAAGTAAATATATTTTTGGATTTTGTAGTTTTATGCATAAATAATTTAAGACATACAAAAATAATTATAATGCAAATAAACACATTAATGTGATTAAATTATTTAGGAACTTTCCTTACTAATATATTTTTTTAAAATGATAAGAATGATTTAAGAGTTTCAGGAAATTAATTATTCAATATATTGAGTTTCCCCACTCAAAAACCAATACCTCCAGAATTCAGCGGAACAACGGAGAACTTAGCAATGGATTCTTAATGGGAACAAAGTGTCTTAACACTAACTTCCCATGTTACCTCTGCCTACCTTGTTATAAGCGGGTTATAGCGTGAAGTTAAAAGAAATTAATAAAAACTTAACTAAGAGACGCGGGATTTGAACCCGCTACTCACCAGCATGTATTCCCAGTAAACTAGCATATAAGTAGTTATGAAACACAGCCGGGTCTACATTGAGAGCGTCAGCGGCCGCCAGCAGCGCTAACACAGTGCGCACGCACAGCACGCGACGGCGCGGGCTAATGCGGGAATCACGCAGCAAGCGGGATAGGAGAGACACCAGCTCGGAGTAGTACTCCAGGTTGATTGTTGATGCGAATCTGGAAATGAGAAAATATATGAAATGTAAATTATTATTATTATGTATGTAAGAGAATATATAAAAAAGGGCGGTAATTTATATAAAACGATATAATATAATTGAATAAGAGGCGATGCTTCGAACCTCGATTCGATTCGCATGAAATTCATCTATCGCTTCACTTAATAAAAATAACGCGCAGTGGCGCATACTCGTATAAATGGTCTTTTGTATGCAATCAAAATATGCAAATTGTGTTCTCCATACAACGTGACATTGGCGAAGTGAATAGTGCTCAACTGGCACGCTCGAAGCACCATAAATAAAGAACCGAACCGAATATGCAAATTGAAAGAATAATACTTTTTGGTACACAATGTGATGCTGGCAGTTGAGTTATGGAAAGAAGTTGCGTTACTAAAAGTTATGAAGCTGATTTGATTTCAAATCGGCTTCACGCTGTATCCTGCTCTCAGAAGAGTCAGCAAAGGGAAACTAGTGTTACGACACACCGTTGCCCACTATCGGCCGAATTCTGGAGGCATTACGTGTTGAGTAACGGAACCAAACGCCGCTTTTTGCCTCGACACCAGATCGAAATAATGAAAATATCAATGTAAATAAGTATTGGATTTCCTCGAGTGGGGATCGAACCCACAATCGTCGCGTTACAGTCACATCCTGGTGCCGTTATAATTATAGCGAGTATATATTAGAATAAAACTAACTTAGTCAATCCATCAAGCGTGGCTTCCAAAAGAGGAGAGTGAGGAGCTGTTTTCAAAATTCCAAAGTAAATGTGGAAAACAGTTTTAGTAACTTCTGTTAGTATTTTCTGTTTCGCCTCGTGACTCTCTTGCGCTTCTGTTTCTAGAAGTTCGCGTTCCACTTCTTTTAGTTTTTTTGCTCGCTGAAAATGTAAACATTAGATTAATGTCTTTGATTGATAATTTTGTTGATAATAATTATTTTTTAAAATGTTATAAATGTAATTGAAAGATCAATCATGACTTTTAGCTTTCTCAACAGCTTAATCATTAGGATAAATCCCTAGACAATCAAATGTGGTATTAAGAATGTTTTAATAATTATTTTACACATTATTTTATAAGCGAGAAGTTAAAATGCAATCTTGTTTGTAGTTATGTAACTTAGTGCAATGAATAGTATGGTTTAATAAAAAAAAATATTTCATTTCCTCGAGCGGGGATCAAATCCCCAACCAGTCAGGTTACAGTCACACTTTGTGCCCCTGCGCCACAACTGGCCTCCTGGCTTAATAATTTATAAAAAAGCACAAAATTTACCAAATATCATTTAAAATTACCTTCTTCTCCTTCTTAGACAAGTTGAGTATCCTCTTTTTATGCTTCTCTCCCTTTCTCTTCTGCTCTTTCAGTTCTATTTCCTTGTCTAAACTTACACTGTGTAGTTTCAGCGCCAGAAGACACTTCAGGGCGTCAGGCGCGAGGCGCGCGCCGCGACGACGCACCACGCGACCTATTAGACGAACTATCTGGAAATATAATTATATAAGACTTATAAAATTGTACAGAACTGAAGCCAGTCGTAGCGAACCGACTGCTTGTGGGTTCGATCCCCAATCGAGGAGATGAAATATTTATTTACATATAAATATTAAACATAAAACCCAACGGAACTGACGAAGCGCCGCGTTTAATTTCGCCAATAGCTCGTAAATTGGGCGTTATGTTGGGAACGACGTTCCTTTGTCGTTAATGCGTGGAGACAGGCATTTTTTAACACTATGTTCCCTCTGCCTACCCCGCGATATGCAGGATTCCGCGTGAGGTTAAAAAAAAACTTACATCAAGAGTGATCTCTCCCTTCGCATCCTCTCTAAACACTTGGCCACAACAATCACTGACAATGTCCCTAGCGTCCTTGGCGGAGAGTAGAGGCACCACGCTCTGCGCTATGTTAGTGGCGTAGTTGAAGTACGGGTGGGCGGAGAGTAGCGAGCATATACAGCGGAGAGAAAGCAGAGCTAGCGATAGTTGGGCCGCGTCTGGTTTCCTGAAAAAGTGATTAAAAATATAAATTTATAAAATTCTGCTTGTTATGGTTTTTAGTTCATTTATGGGTGAAATTATTTTTCTGAATATAGAACTATATGATTCCATCGATTGGGCACGAAACTGATAATTTTGACATCGAAATGTTTCCCGTATATTTGGCCTCATACGGTTATTATATGTATAGACAGAGCAATATATTTTCATTGTAAAAGAATTATAATTGTACCTTACTCCATAAGTAACAGCACCAAGTGTGATTGTAAAAATTCCTTATAAACCAAAAGTTTACAATTTTAGTTACAACATATAATCTATATATCTATATATATAAAAGGACATGTACCCCCTGACCGAGGTAAGACGCACGCAAAGCTGTAACCGCTATGCGTAGAAACGTAAAATGAGGAATGGTAATAGGTATAAAATAATGCTTCAAAGTTCGTTACAGTAAAGTTTTTACGTATACAAATACACTAGCTTTTGTTTCATTAAAAATAACCAAGTAGTTATGATTTTATAGACATTTGAAGTTTGCAATAATTTCAAATGCCGCTAACAGTCCCGCGGCCGGCGGTGACGTCACAGGTCTGGCAAAACTCACTAGTCGCCAACGGTGATGGAAGATCTCGCGCAGTATTTTGTTTGTTTGTTACTCGCTTGTGTTTAGTGTTAATACAATTAATTAAAATGGATGAAGGATTCGAAAAAGGTCAATCGGATAACCTACCTGTAATAGATAGATTTATGGTTGCCGATTATTTATCGGAAAATAGTGATTTCGTCGCCGCAAAAATGCGAGGAGTAAAAATGCGAAGGTAAGTTTTGTTGTCTAACTAGTAATATTATGTCAATTTGGGGTATAAATAATAACTATCTTACGTTATTTTATTTGAAATTATTTATTTAAAACTGTAATGTAACCTAACCTAACCAGTTTCATATTGTAGGTAACGCTATTTGCGTTTAAAGTACCAAACTTTTTATTCAAGTTCAAAGTAGTAAGATTGTTTTATAAGTGAAAATAATATAGTAATAATATAACTAAAATCATGCAGTAAGTTTAGCATGCACAATTTTTTCTCTAATGTAGATTTTTAATATTTTTATATATGTATATCTGAATAATATTTTTATTGTGATTATTGAAGATCGGCAAGAGAGAGTTATGGTCATGATGCGTACCATTGCGTGCTATTGCGTACGTATAAGTTAAAAGAGTAGGTTATGTATGTATTGCCAAATGTAGATTACAGCAGAACACCGTCCACCTATTAAACTATATTATTGCAGCTTAGAATGCAATGAAAAGAAGCAATAAGTTTATACGTAATCTGCGAAGATTGTGCCGCCAGCAGAGGTGATTGTAATTATACCATGGCATTGATAATGGGCTACATCGTCGAAGCGACGAGTCTTCAACAACTGCAACCAAGTCTTCTTTTTCTTGGCATTAATCCCGGCGTATGTTGCCAGGGTCTGCCTTCCTGCTTAACCTACTCCACTTTACACGATCTGTAACGTCCTGAGTGGTTCGACCATTGGCACTCATGTCCTGCATCACGACATCCAAACACCGCATTCTTGGGCGTTCGGAGATCTAGCTCCAGGGACAGAAGACATAGCAAGGAACTTGCATCCGACATAGTTCCTACGCCGGCGCGCAACGTTGCCATACCATCTTAGGCCACGCTCTTGGAGCTTATCCGCTACGTCATGGACCCCAAGACTACCTCGAATGCGTCAGACCGCAGCATCTTCATTTCCGTGACGTGAAGCTCCTCAGCGTGCCGAGGTAGTGCTGGCCAACATTCGCTGCCGTATAATAGAACCAGTCAGATAATGCTCTTATATATCAGCCCGTTGAGCTTGGGTGGTATTTTGCGGTCGCAGACCACACCAATAACCTCCGACCATTTGGCCCAGGCAGCGCTTATCCAGCCATGGACATCGTGATCGATGCCTCCAGACTCATGCATAATGGATCCAAGGTACTTGAAACTTTTCCAACTTAACGGCTGGCTCAGGACCTATAAGGACAGTGCTCGAGTCTGGGCTCCTTCAGGCTATGTATTCGGTCTTCGACACATTTTTTTTAAGACCGCCGTTCTCAAGCGCACCATTCCAGAGGTTCACTTTACGCTCCAGCATTAGTTGCTTCTCTTCAATGAGTGTAATATCATCGGCATATATCATCAGCCATGGAGGCTGGTCCTGGATGTGAGCCGTGACAGTACACTACAATAAATAAGAACGAACTAAAAGCCGAGCCTTGGTGAACCACCTACTGTGATCTAAAGGTTTTGGTATCGCCATCAGCAGTCCTAACCATCGCGAATCGCAAAGTGGGATCGTGGTACATATCTCTGATAATCTCAAAATAGGCCTCAGGGATCCCTTTGGATCGCAATGCCCTCCAAATACATTGACGAGGCACACAGTTAAAGGCCTTCTGCAAATCTAAAAAGGCCGCAAATCTAATGCAGAGCTCTCCTTTTTTTCCTGTATGCCTCCATCAAAGTTCTGAGTAGTCTCTCCATTAAAGTACTGATTAAGTTTGTGGTAACGCCCAAGCCAAGCCAAGTGTTTTTGGAAAAAAATCAAACTTTCTAGTATCGATACTACAATAAAAATAATCAAAGCTAAAGATTTTGGTACAACACGTCATGAAACCGAGCAGGATAGAACTGTTTTTTTGACAAAGTACTATCAAAACTTCAATATCTTAAAATACAATGCTCGCTATTACATTATGTATGTAAAAAAAAAAGGTTTTAAAAATATACCTATATATTATTTATTAAACGAAACTAAATTTGTGGTGAAACGCCAGCTAAAGAAGAGCGCGAACTGCGAGTGAACGAAGACGAACTGAGCGAGCGAGTTTTGCAAGACCTGTGACGTCACGCGAGTCGGTTACGGCCCGACGGAATCTCGCGTCGCGCGCTTACTTTAAAGGACAATATCTCAAAAACTAATAGACGTATCAAAATAATTCTTTCACAACTATTTTTTGTTTTTAAAAGACAATACGATGAGCTAGAATTTAAAATTAGTGATTATTCTCCATTTACACAGATTTACACAGATTAAAAAATAATTTTAAAATGTAGATCCACTAAGAAGGGATTTTACCCTAAAGGGATAAATAAGGGTTGAAAGTTTGTATGGAAAAACCTTCAAATCGACACCGATTTCTATAAAATTTGAAATTTACACTCTTATAAATATTTCATTGAAAACATATTTTATGGTGTATTAGAATTTAGTCCCTAAGATTAATTTAATAAATATTCGTATAATTCAAGGGGGCGAACCCGCCCTGGTCCGCTAGTAATTTTATATTTGGCCAAAAAAATATTTTTTCTTTCATTAATTTATTGAACATATTTTGATATTTTTCTTACAATTAAAACATACCGATTATCTCCTTTTTTCCTCCTTAGTACGTTTGTAGCTTTTTCCAGCCTCTGTAAGTACCTTTTATAGAACTCTAATAATTCTTTTTCATATTTGTATAATGCTAGGGTGTCTTTCTTTACTAAAATTGAAAAAAATAAAATGAATTAATATGTTGTAATAATGAATAAAATGCATCTTCTAGTTCATATAGTTATCTACACGATTCTAAAACACAAACGAAATCACTGAACCGATTTTTATGGGATTTTAATTTGAAGATAGAGGAAGTTGTGGAGCAATATATCTCTAATTTCTCGTGAGATCGGGATTTATACGGGGAGAACTGCGGTTATCGAGCGCGAGTACGGTCCGTCCAGATATGAAATAACTAAACATTATTCTCCTTTTTATGAAACAACAAAAGACTTAAGTGACAATTTATTAAGTTTAAAGTTTTTATAGATAACTGAAATAACCAACCAATTTTCCGTAAATACAATATAATATTAAGTAAATAAATTATTGTATCAGTCAGGTGTGCCCCAATCTCTATTTGGAAGAATGAATAATTTTCATTTTCCTGCTCTGATTAGATAAAGGGTGGCGTTGAATTCCGCCACTCAACACTAAATGTCTCCAATTTAGGCGGAAAACGAAGTATCTTGTATCAAAGATTTTTGTCAAGAATAATAAACATATTCTAATTTATAAATACAAATATACTCACATTTAACATTAGTATAATCCTGATGTCTTATTTTATAATCCGGTATTATGTCTCTAAATACTTCTGCCGCAGACAAAGTTGCTAATTTCCTAATTGACATTAAATTGAGAGTGCCATCTTTGAGTTTCTCCTCCATTAAGTATAATATCGGAAATAGGTTCTTTAGCTGAAAGTTAATGTTATATAAATGATAATATAGCTTATATAGCCTTCTTTGATAAATTGACTAAATAAATC
Source organism: Heliconius melpomene melpomene (assembly GCA_000313835.2). NCBI lineage: Eukaryota > Metazoa > Arthropoda > Insecta > Lepidoptera > Nymphalidae > Heliconius > Heliconius melpomene. The sequence goes on along the minus strand of HE669321.1, from coordinate 84,522 downwards.
AGCTTCACGCTGTATCCTGCACACAGCAGGGTATGCAGAGGGGACCTAGGGTTAAGACACTCTGTTCCCAACTTTCTGCCGAGGCATTGCGTGTTGAATAGCGGAACTCAACGCCGCGCTTTGCCTTGACACCAGAGCGAAGAAATGGAAATGTAAATTTATATAAATATTTCATTTCCTCAAGTGGGTATCAAGTCCACATCCAGTCGCGTTGACAGACACACTTTGTGCCTGCGCCACTAGATTTGATTATTCAACACATATTAATATTTTTTTTTGTATCATTAGTTCTTGAGACTATTGTGTTCAACCAAAGTACAAGCAAATATTAGTATAGATAGTATAGATAAGGGGCCATACATCATATGATTGTTGAGTACAGTGGAGTTAAATTCACATGTTGACGAATTTCTTTTTTCGGTACTACTTATTTTGGGATTTCTGCAACTCTTACCTACCATCGTAGCTATTGAGAATTGTACTCTTACTTAAAAAAAAAACAATAAAATTTATTGAAATTTATATAATAATAAATTATTTTCATTCTACTTCTTTGGGAAGATAGTTGCCAACACAGAAATGTCTCAAATTTGGGTGGGAAGTGGAAAAGCGAATATCTCGACACTAAGATCTGAATATCTATTTTAATAAAATTTTAAACAAAATATTTACCTTCTTCTCGGGACTTTCCAGCAAAGAAGAGCAAAGTGCACCAATTCTGAATTTCTCATGTTGCAATCTGTCCCGCCTTGCTGCTAGTAGCTGTACAGTTGTAATTTCATTATCATCAGTATTTTCAGGTTCTTTGTTTTCTTCATTTTCTTCACCACTAGATTCAGCAAATTGGAGATCATCTTCTTCTTGGTCATCATAATCATCTTCTTCTTGGATGTCTTCATCTTTATCAGAATCTGTATCTAAAACAATATAGTAATTAAAAATTATGTGTATACCACAAGGAATTTCATTGATTAAAGTATTATGTAATACAATTTAAAGACGCAATGGCGCAGTGTTTTTGTAAATGTGATGTATATAATAATTTGCATTTGGTTCCTACTTAGGGTAATGAATAATTTAATGTTTTCATTTCTTTATTCAAATATGAGACAAAGTGTGGTGTTAAATTCTTTCACTTAGCACGGAATGTTTTAAAAGAAAACCATTTGTGGAAAACAAAATATTCACCAACCATTTGGGGAGTTTTACCATGAAGTTAAAAATATGTGAACTGAACCACAACTAACCTTCACGTTCTTCAGCTCTTTCAACAACTCCATCTTTGGTTTTAATAGGCAGTAATGACCTTAACTTCTTCACTGGTCTTTCAGCAAGCTCCTTTTCATATTTCTCTTCCATTTCACTATTTTCTGTGTCACTATTAGAGTCACTTTCACTGTTTAAATCTGAATTGGCCTTTTTTATAGGTTTTGGTAGCTTTTCTTTCTTCTTGCGTTTTGTTCCTTGTCTGTTATATATTTTACAATAATATTAATATAAATTGTTTGTAATTGTGTTTAATATTTAAAGTCAAGTTGACCACAATTTCTTTAAATCATTATTACAGTATTCTTTGAGTTAGAATATATATATAGAATAAAGAGTAGTATATGCAAGTCTACATATCAACCTATTTACAACTGGAATGAATTTAATAATACATGTAGTTATGTAGTATATATGATTTCTGGGAGAAAGCAGAAGTCATGAAATTTATTTAGTACTAATATAGACTGAATATTATGCTTATTTGTGTTTTAGTGTGGGCCGATCCCGGCGGCACTGCAATGCCGGGCCGACCCGCGACGGGAGTGGAGCGAGCCCCGAACATCCCGTCAGCTTACAAAAATCAGTTTAATATACTGTTACTGGTCCCGCGGTGCGGGAACTTTCAGATATTAAGCTGAAAAGAACAGATACTACACTTTGATCTTAGCCAAAAGGCCGAGAAGCGATAACTATTTTACAGGAAACAGGGGTCGTCACTAAACTGTAGGACATCTTGCCAGCGCGATTCATAAACAGACCGAACATGTACAGCGCTATCTGTCGAGCGAGTTCGAAATGTTGCATATGTGACACACACACACACGTAACCACACATACACACACATACACACATACGCACATGTAGTATGTATTGTCTTGAGTACTCATATTTTTACAAAAAAAATTATGCATTAAGATCTCTTAATGCATAATTTTTTTTAAAATTTTCACACATTCAGTTTGAAAAAATAAAAAATAAAAATTTTCACACATTCAGTTTATCCAGAAAAAGAAAGTTATCAGTTCGAAATATTTCATACATAATGAAGAGCCCTTAGGAGTATTGGTGATAATAGATCTCGGGGTTTTCATTGATATTGATAGTAAGCTCACTTATTCAAATGATGTCTAAAGCATGGGCACTGCTAGGCCTGATTAAGCGCAGCACTGTGGAGTTAAAAAGACCGGACTCTCTCTCAGCAATTTTCAATGCATTGGTAAGAAGTGTCTTGGAGTGGGAGGTCCCAATATGGAATCCTTATTAAGTCTCACATCATTACAATAGAAAAAGTGCAACATTCTCCAACAAGGTACCTTGCTTTCAAAGACAAATCTTGCCCATTTAGAGCCAACTATCAACAACACCTGACCACTTTAAAGTACAGTCCTTAGAAAATCAGTGGTAAAATGGTAAAATTTGGTGATACTGTACAAAATTTGTCACAGTAAATTAGATTGTTCCGACTTACTATCACAGGTTAATTTAGTTGTACCTTGCCTCACTCCCAGACAGCCCCACAAAAAAAAATTTTTATCCAATACTTCCAAAAGTAATCTTGGCAAATATTCACCTAACAATCGATTATCTAATAAATCTATATAACAACCGGTCCACAATACATTTATTGGGCTTAAAAAACAATTAACCACACATTGAGTTGTAATAATTAATCTGTAAGTTGTAACTGATTAAAAATATATAATATGACATGGTTATTGTTGCCTATTTAAATAATTAAATATTTTTTAATTTATATGAATCCAATTGCACTATGTAATTTATTATGTGACTTACTGTATTATCCTAATTGCATTAATTTCTACTTGTTTTATTTTTTATTGATTGATTTGTTTTTTAATTACATCTTTTAAATGTTATTAATTTTAATATGTAACTGTACTAAAATTTAATTTTATTTATTGCTAATTGTTATTTTAAATTATTATCACTGATTATTAATCAGGATTATTTTGTGAATGCTGTATGTATCTGTAATTGATATTTGTAACAGAACCAGACCGATATATGAATTTTAATTTTATACCTCAAGTTACATGTATTGTAGATGTGTCAATAAATTAATAAAAATAAAATGTATACTTTACATGGCATCCTCTAACATTGGTGTTGTTTTTCTATATAATTAATTATAATTATCAATATAAAAATTTCCTTACTTATTTTCCTTCTCTTTTTCTGGCACATTTGATAGCAGTTGAGGTTGCTTAGCTAGTCTAGTGGCTATATATTGTTGTTCTTCTTCATCTAGCATATCAGCCCATTCATTACTCGACGATTCACTCTCGCTACTGTATTCCGGCTGCACTTGTGATGGTTGCTTTTGTTTTTGCACTTTCTGTCTATGACGCTGCAACTTTAGCTTACCTTGCTTCTTCATTTTATTAGTTGTTTGATTATTTCGCTTAGTTTTACTTATTTTACTTTTACCTTTCTTCTGTAAATAAAAGTTGTGGAGAGGTTAAAAGAAATCTCGTAAATATTGAATTATATCAAAAACACAAATATAATATTTACCGCCATTTTTATTTATTTGATGTGAACAAATTAACAATAAATTATTATTTATTATAACATAAAATAATATAAGAACAGAAACAACGTGGGTTCCTTCGTGCCAATGTTTATAATCGTATGACAATGACAAATGTTGACAGTTAACATCAAATATGACACTTAACGTTCAAGCAACAAGTATGTTTCATTTTCCCGAAATGCCAGATAAAAAGTATATTTTTTTTCTCTATATCTTACTTAGAGATTTATATTTTTATTATTGGTAATTTATTTGCATAAAATATTTTAATGCTTAATTGTCATATTTAAAAATAATATTTTATTATTGTAATATTCTAGAAAGAACTGAAGTGTGATATATTTGTATAAGAATGCAAGCGTAAAACGTAAAAAACAAGTTTTGTTGTGAGTATATGCCGTTTTTGAATGTACTCAAACTTTCTAAACGTCAAGTCAGTTATAGGACCTCGAAACTTTCTTACGCTTTGAAATTCTTGTTTTTCTAGTTTTCCTAACTTCGAATAATTCTTTGACACACCTATATATACTATTTAACTGATATTTTAATTCAGAATAATGTTAAAATTTGTGAATTTGTTATGTGAAGCGAAATATTTGTAAAACACAATTACGCGATGGTGCCTCAACAGCCGAGAAGGAGACGGCGTAGGGTTGCTGTATCACGAACTGCTGAGAGAAGGGTTGTCGTTGTAAGAGGTGCTGGTGGATTTGGATTCACTATTGCAGGCCAAAGACCTTGTGTTGTATCCGCTGTAGCCGCGGGAGGGCCAGCAGAGAGAGCTGGCTTACGAGCTGGAGATGCATTAATAGCAGTTGATGGGGCGAGTGTAACTAGAGCACCACACGCATCAGTGGCTCGTCTTGTTGCAGCTGCACCAGGACCAATTGCCTTAAGTGTGGCCCCTAGAGAATCCCCGCCTACTGATACTGAGGATACTGAACCTGAAGAAAGAGCTAGGACCAGAAGAAGGTATCCACCACCACGCCGTAGACCACAGCCAGCTATGCTACATCATCCAGGTAAAATTAATTTAAGTAATCTATTATAAGTCTAATAATCTTATATTTAATGTACCCACTTATAAATATTAATCTATTCTATTAGTAAAGTAAAGTTAATTGATGTTTATGAATGAAATTTTAAAATAATAGTATAATAAATATAATATTTTTTGTAGTTATTAAAGCTTGAGTAACTGTCAATAATGAAATATATTATTTATGTTTCAATATATACTTTCATTGGGGCTATTGTGGCACAAATGAACAACATTAGACTGTCAGTGCTATGGCTGTGAGTTGGATTCCCACTTAGGGTAATAAATTATCTTCATTTTCTCACTAAAGTTTTAGTTACAGTATTTGCTTAATAAATTCTCTTAAAAAGTTTCTCCTAACTTAGCTTTAAATTAGCTTAGTTAAAAAGATATCCAATAGATTATTTTAAATATCCATTTTATGTGTACACCAAATAAATGTATAGAAAGAAGTTTTTAATTTAGAACATATTTTTGATGAAGATTTCTTTAAGTAAATATAATTTTTACAGATAAATTACTAAATCCCATGTGGAAATATTTGAAAAATATGTAAGTGGTTTCAATACTATTTGAACACTGTGCTGAATGTATTGCACTTATTTATTTACATGCATATTTTATCTATTGTATAATTTATATTTTCTCAATTTTGCCTGCATATATATTAGATGTGTTTATGTAAGATGCAAAGTAGCACATTAGGATTAACAAGCACTTAATTTACTTATTGTGTTTACTGTTTTCACAAGTTTCCAATAGTTACTTATATAAACATTATTAATATTATTACAGGTTGTCATGCAGCGCCCAGTACATCAGGTGTAAATGAAATTTTACAAAATTTAAATCAAGCTCAACTAACACCTAGTCATTTAGCTAGACTGGAATGTCGAGCAGTTGTAGGATATTTGGGAACGATAGAAACACCTCAAGCATCAGCAAATGCCGCACCAGGAAATGTAAGAACTGCTGTACGAAAACTAAGACAAGAAAGACGAGCTGCTGCACCTGTTTTACTCTCCGTTCTACCCAATGCGTTGCTGTTACGACGTCCAAACACTCAAGTCCTAGCTCAATATCAAAGGGAGAGGATAGTCTATGCCGGTTGTGGCTCAGACGCGGATAGACGTTTCTTCGGCCTTGTAACGTCAGCCGAAATCACCGATTTAGAAGCTGAAGCGTCGCACAGTTGCCATGTATTTGCAGTCGATTCACGTTTGGCTGAACATGAGGCTCATATTGCCAGAGCCAGAGAGTTCCAAATATCTTGCACCAGAGATCCTGTTGCTGAACGTTGCTTAGAGTTTCCACCGTCAGCGGAGTATGTCGTTGGTGTCATACGTGGCATGTACTCTCTACCACCAGATGACTGCACGAGTCCTGCGCTACAGCAAATATCGAAGTTAGCTGTAAAAGGAGACAGTCCAGCGATAGGTAATTTTTCAAGGAACAATCGACCCGTGTTTAGAATACCGCGGGACAGACGGCCGTGCAGACACGAGGAGGTCAGGATTGAACCTGAATTCGTGGCAAATTCTCCTCAGCCGAGTAACCATAGTGAAATAACCACTACATCCAGTAATAGTGATTCTGGCATTGGCTTTCATAACGATTGTAGGAATATTGCGGATAGAATACTCGTTGTTGATTTCGCTGGTCAACAAGTAGCGCCTAACATATTTCGACAAGATGTCCCACGAAGACCGATTGGCTTAGTAGGTTGTAGCAGCTTCGAAACAGAAGGATCATTTCTATCAAACACTACTCCTGTTGTAGATGGATTTGGAGGCCAAGGAAGGCCTTTAAACATGGATGACGTAATACTCAACGCGAATGATCTACCACAACCTGTTAATCTTAGAAATGATGAAGATACATACAACTATAATAACATATATGGCAATCTTCCATCTAGTTCTAGAAGTTTTAATGGAGGCTTATATGACCAAGTGTATACAGAAAATGAAGGTCACTACGAGTTCGTTCCTACGCAGTTAGAAGTAGATGACATTGACAGAGTATCAGAAGCTTTCAATTCAGTGGACATTTATGAGGAAAGGCAACGTCGAGTAGATTATCAGTCGAACGAATCAGTAGAAAATGTGACAGTTATCTCTGGTACAAGCAAAGCAAGTGTAGATTCAGTGTCTGTGTATTCTTCTAGAAGTCACGAAGAAGCTCGACCTTCTAGAAGGAAACACTTACAAGCGTCGTTGGATGACATGCTAGTGCTAGGGTTACGAGACCCACCACAAGAGGATAGGGATGATGAGAAATTTCTTCATCCCGCTACTGTGAAATGCAAGGTGAGATTGTTTTATTGTTTTCATGAAATATCTTCTTTTTTGTGTTTATATTTAAAATATAATTATTAAAATAAATTAAAAAGATAAATTTAATGTAAATAAATGATCTACAGTGCGTGAGATCTAAGCTAACTTAGGTATGAGAATAAGCTCTAAGAGCGTCGCCTGAGATGATAATGTCACGGTGCGCGCCGGCCTAGGAACTATGTCGAATGGAAGTATCTTGCTATGTTTGTTCTTGGAGCTAGACTTCCGGACGCCCAATGAAGCTCTGGTTGGATGTCGTGATGTAGAACATTAGAGCCAATGGTCTCACCACCCCGGGTATTACAGACTGTGCAAAGTGTAGTAGATTAAGCAGTAAGGCAGATCCTGGCAACATAGGCCAGGATTAATGCCAAGAAGAAGAATCGATATGATATCCGACCTAATGTAGATACTAACGTATTATAATTTTTAGATAAGAAAATCAAAGCCCCTCAACATAATATCAAAAACGAAACACATGTTATCGGGAAAAGCAGATAAGGAGAAAAAAGAGAGACAAGAGAAGATGGACAGGCGGAGAGCGCTGAGCGCGAGCGCGGGGGACGTGTCGGAGGCGGCGGGACGAACGGAGGACGGGGACGGCATGATGGCCGCCGCTAGCGAGCCGGACCTTAGAGATTCACAGGTTAGTGATATAACCCTAAAAAGTAAACAAAATATGAAATATGGAATTGATTTGACCATTGAAACCAGAAAAGAGAGGATGATTTCCAAACGGCAAAACATGTTTTTTAAAATCAGGGAACACTAAATTAAATAAATTGATTGATGCGTTTGTGACCTACATGCCACAGACAGACATACAGGAACACACATTTAAGGTAAATGTACGGGGATTCGGCAGTTTAAGGCTCTTATAACTTTAAACTATTGTAAATACATTATTAAAGGTTATATGAATTTACAAATTTTAGTATGACCAAAGTGGGTCTTTTGGCAGTAATTTAATGTGTGAATTATGCGGTTTAACTTAAGCTTAATTTTTATATTAATTTATTTGTGGACCTCTTGTTTGAACCCTACTTCGTGATAAAATTTAACTCTGTTTCTAACTTCGTGAGTTTGTGTCCCCTATTTCGGGTCACAAGTTTTTACCCCGCGAGTAAGGTTTTATAATAAAAAAATAAACACCTTTATAGGTTTTGATTGTAAAGAATTTGTAAATAAAAAAAATAGGTTGGATCAGTTTAACGACATTAAAACTTTTATAAAAAAAAATCAAATTAAATCATCTTCACGCTGTATCCCGCTGACAGCAGGGTAGGTAAAGGGAACCTAGTGTTTTTAAGACACTCCGTTCCCCACTTTCTGCGGAATTCCGGAGGCATTGCATGTTAAGTGGCAGAACTCAACGCCGCGCTTGGCTTGAAATATAAATTTAAATAAACATTTTCTATTTTCTATACTATTTCTATTTTCATCTCCTCGAGTGGGGATCGAACCCACAACCAGTTGGTTTTAGAGTAACACTTTGTACCCCTGCGCCACGACTGGCTTCAACTTTTATAATTTAGAAATATTTAAAAGCACAGTTTAAAAAAAAAAAAATTTTTTTTATAAAAAAAATATAAAAAAGCTCAAAATTTAATTTTTTGAAGCTAGCTATGCCAGTTTATAGACCTATATATTTGGCTCATGGCTTTTATTTTCGCAACCAGTTTAGTATATTCTTGAAAAAATAAAAAGATCTTTATTTAGACTTATAACAAGACTAAGATAAACACTATTAACAAAGACAAAGAAGTCAATGTGCTGATTTTACGTACATTTATTTGTCACGAAGTTAGAGAAAATAATGAAATGTGGGGGAGCTTATTTCGTGTTACTGATTTTGGTAACTTCCGCAATTCTGTTTATTCAGTATTTTTTACATTATGTAAAGTAATCATTAACTACCATGTATATTCAAAGACATACACAAAAATACATTATAAAGGTTGATTAAAAAACAAAGTTACATTGGCAGTACCTATACGAATTTAGCTTAAAATTATCAATTCAGATTATCTTTAAAATAGAAATATAGAAATTTAAGTGAACAAAATATATACCGAATTTCGATCACGAGAAACTTTATTAAATACAGTAACTGATTTTAAACTTTAAATTTAAATTATCTCAATTATAACATAAATATAAATTTATTAAAAAGTATCTAAGATCCCCCTAATTCGGTAGTAGCACGAAATAGCGGACACTTGATAAATAAAATGACTGCTATTTCGTGAATCGATTTATTGCAATTTTAAAAGAATTTTATGCTTCCATCTATTTTTTTTTCAATAAAATGTTTTGTTATAGAACACAAAAAAGCATGTATTCAATGTTTTATTCGAATAACTTACCTTTGTCTTTCTACAACCTTAAGAAATTTTTACGCTAGTCTTACGGTAGCAAGCATCGCAGACACGTTACACTGCAGTTTGTAGCCAACTCCGCGTTTAAAATGTCGCTATACGCTCAATTTTATCATTAAAATATTATTTAATTTTTAGACAGTTGAAAGTATAAAGATTATATACCAATATATAGTTTACGTAAATAATACTTAAATTGCTTATTATTTTTGCCAGAAGCAAAACTCACGAAACGACGTACTATCACGAAGTTACCGTCACTTACCTTAGGTCAAACTATAAATACAGTAACTGATTTTAAACTTTAAATTTAAATTATCTCAATTATAACATAAATATAAATTTATTAAAAAGTATCTAAGATCCCCCTAATTCGGTAGTAGCACGAAATAGCGGACACTTGATAAATAAAATGACTGCTATTTCGTGAATCGATTTATTGCAATTTTAAAAGAATTTTATGCTTCCATCTATTTTTTTTCAATAAAATGTTTTGTTATAGAACACAAAAAAGCATGTATTCAATGTTTTATTCGAATAACTTACCTTTGTCTTTCTACAACCTTAAGAAATTTTTACGCTAGTCTTACGGTAGCAAGCATCGCAGACACGTTACACTGCAGTTTGTAGCCAACTCCGCGTTTAAAATGTCGCTATACGCTCAATTTTATCATTAAAATATTATTTAATTTTTAGACAGTTGAAAGTATAAAGATTATATACCAATATATAGTTTACGTAAATAATACTTAAATTGCTTATTATTTTTGCCAGAAGCAAAACTCACGAAACGACGTACTATCACGAAGTTACCGTCACTTACCTTAGGTCAAACTTTTATGTTTGCGTCGCTGGTTAAATATGTCTGTCTGTAATCTTTTGAATTATAAGACTTATTTATAGAACAGAAGACTTATATTATACATTATATTTTAGAATTAATGGAAGCGCACGTAATATATCATCCATTTTCTATGGTTTAATTACGGGAAGGCAGAGAATATTATTAGCCTACTTCTAATGGTGATTAATTCCTTTGACCACTTTTCACTCAAAGATACTGGCTGGTGGGTGGTATTTAACCCAAAATTAATTGTCCCGAGGGGGACACGCACGATCCCACTTTTCGTGGATTATTTCACGCACTGTGAAATTATATCTATTTTTAACTACTTTATTTTTTTTGGTAGTTAGTAGTTATTACCTATTTCAGAAATATAGATTCTGCAGACTTGATTGTCTTACATACAGAGTAAGCCAAACTGTTATATGTTTCGTGACGTTTTTCCGTTAAAAAAAATATATATACCATTACTATCACAAAACAATTAATGTATGATTAACATGTATGGAATTAATATCTATTGAATGTAATGCAGGATAGCTGCCAGCAAATGTAATAGATTGTACCATTGATTTTGAAAAGAGCAACTGTTGAGTTTCTTGCCGGCTCTTCTCAGCAGAACTGCCTTCCGAACCGGTACCACCGGCTTTTTGTTCATATGTTCAGTCGACGATTCAAAAGTGCTTAAAATAATTGCCTATTTTAATAAAGAATATTTTGAATTTCAATTGGACCAGTAATAAATACTACTGTTTAATTCTTTTATATTTATTATATTATATTTTTTCTATGTACCGCTTTTGGCGAAAACATCTATTTCTTTTTGATATGTTTTTCTCCAAGATAATAATCTGCCAACACTGTTAGTAGTATTTTTTCCTATAAATATTCTTCTAAATGATAATCTCATGTAAGTCATAATATTCTCCCTATAGTTAAAAAAATATATTTGTTTTTTAGGAACATCTGTAGCATGATTATTAACAATTTTAAAACTGTTTAATATCAAAATTAATAATTTCACTTTTTCTCATTATATATTTATTAATAGACAGTGACAGATTGATATTTATTTACGCTTCATAAGAGATGGTTTTATATATTTTTTTAAACATTTCTAATTCATAACAGATTATAAATAAACGTTATATTATAAACACAAGTTAAAACACTGATAGTATTTCAGTGAAAGATCTTTGACATGATGATTTATCGCGGATATATTTTTAATCTGCAAGTCACGATTTAGTCCCGGTTGGTAACGAAATATTTTAATTTCATATAGGTTTGTCTGGATTCGTTAAACAATTTTTTTCTGTTATAATGTGATGGCTATTGTGGCTGAGTGGGAGAGGAGATGATTGGTAACGAGTGGTTGTGGGTTCGATTATTTACTTATTTATTTATATATCCTTTATTGCACACAATTACTTAAATAATACATTTTACTGTTATTTTAACTATATAGATAGAAATAAAAACTAAATAAAGTTCCATAATAAATATAAAAATTATTAAATTATTATTATTTCATTATAGTGCTAATAAATTATATTTAAACGTTTTTTTACACATTATTCTTTAATTGCTTATTTTAAAAAAAATCATAAATATAATTAATAATTAAATATATACTGGGTAGTACTAAAATAGAATATATGAATGAATGACGTACAAACAACGGTTATAAAGATACTATTGATAAATATACAAATAAGTAGATTGCTATATTTTATGATCATATTAATATGTCGTAAATATTATGATTAAAGAGACCCGAGACCGCCTACGCAAATGGTTATAAATTCAAATGCCATATAAACAGTACGATTTTCTATTACTATTTTATTTTAGAATCTTATTAAGACTATTAAAATATGTTTATTGAAGAGGTACCACTTAGGTAAGAGGTGCTGTATTGGTGGTAGTGGAAGACCCCTGGGAAGACATGTAGGTAATGTGGTTGATGACATTAAACGAGGTGAAAGGTGTATGCAGAGGCACTCAGTTATTTCTGGCTAACACGCCAAATATCGCACAAAGTATAATTGTTGTAGCATAGCAGGGTAGGCAGAGGGATCCTGTGAACCTATTGTTAAAACTCTCCGTACTTTCCCGACTTTCCGCCGAATTTAGAATTCAGGTATTCTAGGCATTACAAACTTTTGCCGTTAAGCCTTAATGTATTAATTAGGCCATGTAAGCTATATTTACCAATCACGAGCGCAACTTCAACCGCGGAACTCAACGACGTAGTTGCCGCTCGACACCCAATGTCTCAAGTATATAATAAGTTTAATTAAAAACGTCGTATAAATAGTACTTAAGTTATAAATCAAATTGTATATTTAATTGGTGATAATTTGAAAGATGCCGGCGGAAGTGGCCGTCTAGTAGAACATGCATACCGAGTTTAAGTGGCTGTGACAAATTGACCCTTTTCTCTTATGGTTTAATTAATTAAATTATAGGTTGTTCGCCTGAGCTTTAGATGTCGAGATATTGATTAATGTTTTAATTCTTTTTTTGTAATTTTGTAAATTTTTATAATAAATTTTGTTCGTCTTGTTATAACACAGTGAAATGTTTCTGGCTTTTCATATAATTCAAAGGCGTTGGGTTAATGCGTCTCTGAAATAGAAAGAAAAAGGAAAGCAGAATGAGGAACGTGAAATTTCTTTATTCGAAAAATGGTAAATGTGTGAATATAAAATAACCAGCCAAACTTTTTTTTTGCTGTATCATAGGGTAGGCAGAAGGCACGTCAATTTTTTTTCGAAGAAATGAAATATTTAATATATCCATTTTCTTCGTTTTGATGTCGAAGCAAAGCGCGGCGTTCAGTTCCGCCGTTGTGCGGGATACAGCGTTAAACTAAGAAAAACTAGTAAGATAAGGTACATAGTAATTGCTATCACAATTACATTACTTCTATTCTACACATTTGTATTGAACACGATCATCAAAGAAAACGATAGCAGCCAGTCAGTCACGATCACGACTTTGATGTCGACCATGCATCACGTACTAGCATTGTTTGACAATGGCTGTCAACGGCCACTGTTACTGTCTTAATCTTAATATTATTAATACTCAAATACACTACAAAGGAAAACTGGATATTACTACAGCAATTACACCTCCCAATTAATCAAAAGTGGGGGAAGGTGTCTTAACAGCTTGCCTCGCATACGCGAAAAAAACAGAAATAGTTCACCAGCTTTCGCTGTTTCAGCAAACATATACTTATCAATATATATTAAAAATTAATAAAAAATACACTCAGACCAAAATTGCGAACTATTATATTGAACGTAAGTGTTAATTTAGTCCTGTCGTTGAGCATTGTATCCTTGAAATATATATTTTTGGCGCAATCATTCCACTATATTGTACTGACACCAACGCACCAGTAAACAAAACAAAGCCAATATCAAACAAGAGCGCTATATTTAGATGTGTTGACCGCGCGATATGAGATGATACCGATAGCTTGTCGATATCAAATAAACAGCACGTGGTGGGTTTGTGTTGATTTTAGGATTATTGCTAGGATTATAATTATTAATCATTTCGCGTTTTGTCTTACAGAGCGGGGTAATGAAACAATGTATACCCCCAAGTAGGAATTGAACCTACAACCGTCCATTTAACAGTTTGACCCTGTACCTTGTACCGCCACGGTGGTCGGAGAAGTGGACAAAGAGAACCGAGTGAACATCACATATGCGAATGCGAATTGTCGAACCCATGTCAAACTGATATGCTTCTACATTCTTATTTTTTTATACCTTTAAGTTCTTTTTTATTAGGGGGTAAAAGGGTAAAATGGGATCCTATTACTAAGGCTGCCTGTCTGTTCGTCTGTCACCAAGCTGTATCTCATTAACCGTGATAATTAGATAGATGAAATTTTCACAAATTATATACGAGTATTTTTGTGGGCGTTGTAACAAGAAATAATTTAAAAAGTATAAATAAGTAATTAAGAGATTTACAACTGTATAATTATTTGCCATTTCTATAGATAAAGGTGCGCGAATCGTTGCGCGAGTTGTTGTTATTTTTGGGAGTTAGTGGGATCGATTCTCGTTTAAAGTAGATAGTGTTGCGTTAAACAAGAGTTCTTTGCTTTTAAAACGTACATTTGATTTGTTTATATATTTAATTTGATTTAATTCGATTGTTAAAAATATTAAAAAATAATTGTTTGGTAGTGTAGCGACTCTATTCCTTTTATAGTCATAATCCTCTCATATAAATAACAATTGCTATAAATAAGTACACTATTGTTATATTCATGTCAAGTTATTTTCGTCTTGAAGTAGGTACATTAGTAGCGAATGTCGTTATGCAACTACGTAATGTTACTCTTTTCATTGAGTGTTTCTGTGCGTAAAACAAATTTTTACGATTTTTAGCTTTAAGCTGTATCCCGCAGGGTTGGCAGAAGGAACCTGGGGACCTGGTGTGAAGACACTCCGTTCCTATTAAGACACTTCTGTTTTCCACTTTTAGCTCCTAGCCAGCCGAGTTCTGGAGGTATTGCGTGTTGAATGGTGGAACTCGCGATGGTCAACATTTCATAGAAGACAATATTCTCCTAGTTGAATTTTAGTTCCGCTTTCATTTAAATACTTTTTTTAGCTACACGCTGTACCCGCACATAGCAAGGTAAGTAAAAGAGCCTGTGGACCTGCTATTAACTCACTCTGTTCCCATTAAGACATTTCGTTCCCTACCTACGCGTTATTTCATTTTCTCGAGTGGTTATCAAACCCACAACCTGTCGTGTTTAAAGCTGCACGCCTGTACCCATGCACCTTCACCAAATCGGCCTTAAATACATGTAAAGCCATATTAAAGAATAAATCATATAAAAGCTTATGACATGTTATTTATAATATCGTGATGCAAAATTCACATCAAACTGATAAATGAGATTACAACAAATATGATAATAATCGGGGACAGAGAGTAGGTACACTACGTGCTTAAAAATAGCAGTAGGTATAGGTATGTATGGCAAATATGAAATCTGTGCCTGATAAAAATAATAATATATTGTTATAGACTTAAAGGTTGAGTGTTTAGTTGATGATAAGAATGACTGTTGTTGGTTCTTCCTCATTGATTTATTTTTATAAGTATTTGAACTGTTATTTAATATTAGCGATCCGCTCACGGGTTCGCCCGCTGGAACTGTACAATTATTTATTTTCTGATCTGAGTTGATTTCTTGATCTATTAGATAGATTTTTATTTAAATCATCTAATTCAATACAATAGTTATTGTGTAGCAATTTAGTTGAACTTAATAATTTATATTAATATAACTTTTTATATTTATGAACCAATCTAAATTAAACAAACACAAAATGTTAAGGGAAGCTTGCCAAAATACTATTTTGAAAACTGCATTTAAATCGTTTTAACCGTTTCTGAGATGAGCGTGCACAAATGCACAGATAAACAGACAAATCGACAAATCGAAATAGCTATTATAAAGATATTGTAAACCAAAATAGATCATGAGGCCATTCGTGGCTCAGGGGCTCGAGTAAAAGCAATAATATTTTTAAAATGGAGGACGAAATCGTCTTAATGGGTATTAAATATTTTAACACTAGGTTCCCAGGTTCCCTCGGCCTTTCCTGCTACGTGCGGGATACAGCGGGAAGCTAAGAAGCTTGTAGTAGGTAAATGCGATAGTAGATTGTATATTAGAAATAATGTTTCTCAATACGTGACATATATCAGAATAATAATATAGAAATTGTGGACACACTTCTTGTTACTTTATCTTTTCTGATCTAATTGATAAGAAGTTAGATGCGTATCATTTTTTTTTTGTTATTTTAGATAAAGCTGTCATTCATCAATTTTACAATTTACAATGATTGTAATACTCACTCTAGAGAACTTAGAGAACTTATTTACCTATTTTAAAACACAACTAAATTAATCAACTTTGGACTTAAATTGAAATTTAAATCGAGTATAACAAAATTGCAATATACATACTTTTAAATGATGTCTTTATTTGATAAAGACAGCCTTAATAGCACATATAGAAAAAGAAGTAGTAATATTGTACTTATTATTTATATTTCTCTTCATATTTCGTAGCTAATATATTTATTAATAATTTTCAACTGGATAAAACTAAAACGGTTGACTAGTGTCATATTATAATTACAAATATACATACAGTACGATCGACCTGTCGTGGTCGCTCTGAAATTAGCTGCGAAGTTTTTACTTTAGCACTTTTGTTCTTACTCGCTGGCCACGACTCGTCAACCGTAGTGTACTTAGATATATAGAAACAGGGCGCCACAAACTAGATAGATGCGGCAAGCTTAATGTATCGAGGCTGCGACCTAAATACAGAGGCCCGGAGACCACAACTTGTCAATGCGACTAACATGTATGTAAGTCGTTTATTGAGGGATCACGCTCGACGTTAGGCTGTTTGACGTTTGTTTAAGTAATACATATTGGTGTGTTTTGGTGTATGGAGTTTAAAAGTATTTTTTAGGTGATAAAAAGTAAATGTACGTAGCTTACTTAATAAGTGTATATCGCTAATTTGTGATGAACGCGTAGATAGCAAGAGACGCGAGTTCGAGTCCCGCCCCATTAAAAAAAATATCCATTTGATTAAAAATAAAGAACAAAAAAAATTGATGCTGTCCTGGCGCAGTTGAGTAGTTTATGCAAAGTTTATCCCGATTTTTTTTATTGGTTGTAGACTGGTCTTTTTGCTAGATTTAAACAAATAAACTTTTGAAAAACTATATCTAACTTTGATTTCCACAATATTTTTGTAAACTATACATGTAAAAGTAAAAAAAATATTCATAGCAGCGCAGAAGTAAATAAATTAGTTCGAAGTTATGTGGCGGCCACAAGCTAAACATCGTATACTAGTATGGCGCCACAGAACACATATTGACAATCTATCAAGTGTCTATTTTCGTACTTATTACTCGATCACGAACTCCGCGGGCTAAGATAGGTTCCTTTTTAGGGTTCCGTACTCAAAAGGTAAAATTGGATCCTGTTAATAAGACGTTGTCTGTCTATATATTCGTCTGTCACCGAGGCAATATCTCGCGAACATTTTAACTTTATTTTTTTACACAGATAATTTATGCCTGTTGCCGCCATAACAAAATATACTAAAAACAGATAAAAAATGTTGAGATCTTGCTGTACTTTTCTATGCGAGAAGACATTAAACTATATTGAAATTAATGTATTAAAAAATAATTAGCTTAACTTGATCGTATAACATTACTAAATATGTCAATTGCCACAGTTATCTATGGAAGAGTTAGTATTATTGACAAAACAATTTCACTTAGAACGTTTGCGACCGGCTCCAGGCTATGAGGCTACAGATATAGCGATAACCCGGTAAAATTGAAATGCCGAAAGTTGGTCATCTTCGTTGATAAACGTTATCAGCGCTAATATAATTGTCTTATATAGTTTTAGCTAATGTCTCATGTTTGTTGGGTGTATTTTGTTTTTTTAACAAGTGTATGTAGCGTGCAATTTTGTAGGTGTGGAGTTTAAAAGGTATTTGAGATCGTTGGGGCACAAGGGTGCATCTGTGGACGTGATGGTTGTGAGTTCGTTTTCCGAGGTAATGAAATATTTGGTGTAATTTTGGGTATAAATATCTCTGGTGAATTTGGCGGGAAGTGGGAAGTGTCTGAATGGAGAACGTAATTTCTGCAAATTCTCTATCACTCTAAGCAAAATGGGTATATTTCGTCTTTCTATGTTGCGTAGTTTTGCATCTACCGGTCAACAACGGAAGAGTTTTGTGTTTCAATATTAGATTAAGTATAAATATGAGGAAATAACTCAGCATTTCAATATATTTTAATTATTTTCCTTATTAAATCAATATATTTGTAAATTTTAGTACTAAAATTCCTTTTATATATTTTTTTGTTTTATTTTAAGAATACAGTAATAAGAATAACCTTGATTTATTGACATATAGATGTGATAAGAAAATTACAACAAAACGTCTATTTAAAACTAAATTTAATTTTCAATAAATACTTGAATTTCTTATAAAATTAACAGGCACGGCTAGCATTAAACGCAAAGTAATTTTCGTTAATTTAACTCTCTTATCTTTGTGCTTATTTTTGCATACTTTACAAATGGTTAATAGTAGATATGTTTGTACCGATTGCCATTAATTTTTTGACACGTGTTTAGAATGGGACGAAGAGCTTGAAGTGGATTTTTTTAAACTTTACGGTTCCGGATATTGAAGGGGACCAGCGGGAATCTAGTGCTAAAACACTCCGTTACCCACTTTCCGCCGAGTTTTTGTGATATTCGAAACTGAGTAGCTGTTCTCGATGTTACCAGAGCAAGGAAATAAAATGTTAAATAATTTAGTCCCCTGAGTGAGAATCGAACCCACAATCGTTGCGTTCTCATTCACATACAGTGTCACTGCGCCACGATCTAGAAAAAAGAAATTGTTAATTTTTAACTTTTTTTCTATTCAATGTCAATGACATATGGTTTCTACATTTAAGTATGATTTAAGTATAACTCACTTTAGTGTTATCCTCCTGTGCTTTGAATTGTTTTAAATGGTACTACTGTATGTATGTCTGTATGTACTTATGACTTATGAGTCAATCGGTGTACGCATCGCGCTCGTGGCAGATGACGCAAGGTCGAAAACTAATGCATTGGAAGAATATATATCGTTTATGTAATTTTTACTATTTATTTTGTAATATTATATAGAATATGATCTAAATATTTCATAGCATAATTGTGATTTCTAAAATATTCAATAAATATGTATAAGAAGGCATCAAGGCTATTTAATTTAAGCTTGGCGTTGAAACGTTGCTTGGAAAGTGGGGAACGGAATGTCTTAACGCTAGGTTCCCTTTGCCTGCACTCTATAAGCGGTATATAGCTTGAAGAAGAAAAATAAAGAAAAAAAACGGAGATTTCAAATGAAACTATATTTGACTTAGTTATAAACAATGCTTGTGTGAATTATTAATTTGTTAATTATAGTAAATATTTGGGGACTTTATTTATATTAAAGATTTGGAATAATTTATATTATTCTAATAGCTAAATATAACATTTAAATACTACCATTTTAAAATTATATAATTGTCGATTTTAATCTTCGTACGAGCGCCGTTCGTATTCAATCAATTACTTAGTAATTCCTTTCAGCATCAGTTTCATTGGTCGGCGGCCACGATGAGTGCTCTCCTCGTTACAGCGTCCGTCTGTCCATTTTCTTACAAGCATTGTGGACTTTATCCCAACGGAATAAGGACTTTGCAAAGTAAACTACAACTACAATAATGTCCAAGTAATCAGTCTCTCATGTATCGCAGCGGATGAAACACGCCGTTGTGACAGTTTAAAGTTGAAAAAAAAAAAATACGAAAATTATATGTTTTGCGTTAGTTCTAGGTTCTATTCTGTGTTAAGTTAATTTTGAGGACGTATTTGATGGTATATAATTGTATGCTTGTGGCTGTGTGGTCGCTATGACGATGTCTCATTAAAGACGGTTGTTACGAATTCGAATATTTAACGGATAATTGGATTGATCGACAATAGGCGTTTTCCTATTTAAGTGAATTATGTTTAGTGTTAAATGAACAGAGTGTTAGTGATAAGTGATAAACATGGCCAACAGAGTGATGGGATACGTTATATGCGGTTACAATTCTGTGGATAATTTAATGGTGAGTATTTAATTAGTGGGGGCTGGGCGCGTCTTGTTGTTTTCCTGTTTTTGTATTTTATAGATTGAATTGTTGTCGTGTAATGTTGTAGTAACTTTGTATGGGAATTTATATTTTTTCATAATTATATATATACAAATTATGTTATTTAGAATACTATTTATGTTATTTTTTGTATGAGAAATTTGTTAATTCTTATATTTTTGTAATAGATCTACCTTCTTATACATAGCGTAGGGTGGGGTTCATTAAAAGAAGGCTTCCTACTGGGATGGATGAGATTTTCTATTTGACATCTCAGAGTTGTGCGTGACGACTAATATATTATAATTTATAACATTTTGTACAACCATCGCACGTACAGGCAGGGAATGCCCCTTTGCAATACAAGGGCGTTAAATCTATATATTTATTTTTAAAATAGCGATATGAGAAAAACCTATTATAAATATCCCCATGCATTTATCCAAGTTAATATAGGCCTCTAAAATAATTTGGAATAGTTAGTTTGTCTATCCGTTTGAGCACGCTAATCTCGGAAACGACTTAACCAATTTAAATGTAATTTTTACTAATAATAATAATTATATTTTGGTAAAGTTCCTTTAACACATACTGATTGCTCTATTTTAATCAGTTCATAAATAAGACAGTTAACTATATCAATTTACTTTCTCACAGAAGAAGTCGCTAATATAAAAATACTATGGCGTTTATATACTTAAAATAATAAACTTATATTACGACGGAAAATAAGAAAATAATAGCTGTCGCTATCAAGAAAAACATGAACATGGGAAAATGTCACTCCAGTTATTGTTACGAAGTTTTTTTTATGGTTCTCATTGTAGATAGTTATGAGCGGCTGTCACGTGACGCTGAGGTGAAACTTCATGGAAATGTAGTATAGTTGTACTGTTTTGTAGTTGTTGTTTTATATCTAGAACTAGCGGCCCGCTCGCGGTTTCACCCGTGTGAACTGTGTTTATATTCGCGCGTCATGTTATTATTAATTTCTGTCTCCATGGCTACGTCCTAGTGACGTCTGTGCAAAATTTGTGACTCCTAGTATTTAGTAACGAATGACAAAGACAAATGTCATTAGTAACGAAGTTTCATACAAACTTTAACCCCAAAAACAACCCCTTAGAAGTCGAATATTTGAAATTCCCATCTTAGCGAGCACCTACGTCCTATAAGCAACTCCTATGCAAAATTTCAGATTCCTAGCACATGTATTTTCTGAGATTTCGTGATGAGTTATGTTGGCGACAGATTGATGGCGATGATGATGATTTGGTTTTTTATTTTATTTTTTGCTTGCTGTATCTCACACATAGAGGGGAAAGCAGAGGGAATAATGGAACCTAGTGTTAAGTTCCCGACTTTTCTCAAATTCTAACTTATTATTGTTTATTATTATTTTTTACATAACATTTTAAACTATAGCTTCTACTAATACATAAAATTATGTAGATTAAAGTTTTACCCTATATGATGGACAGTTTCGAAGATGAATTTCCGACTTTCAAACTCGAAAAGATCGCTCTCAAGATCGAAATCAGAGCTGAGAGCGGTTTCTAAATACCTTAAATACTATAAAAAAGACTCAAATTCTAAATATAGAATATACTATAACTATATACAATCGAACATATCCTTCTTTGTGATATAAACTTGTACTGTGATCGATTACCTGTAAATAAATCACATTTATCTTTATCTATGGCTACCATGAAATATTAACAATTTACTCGGACGTTATCTACGACTTCACATAATAGCTCGATGTTTCCTTGATTTGTACGATTTACTAGGCGATAGACCGTTTGATATAGTTATGTAATGCGGTTCAATTTTGAAATATTTTATATAATATGGTAAAATAGTAAGTAAATTGTTCATTTAAATAGCAATAAAACTATTTACAAACAGTTGTGAGTTGCGAGTGGATTCCATACTCGCACGAGGGAGATTAAATATTTACATTTTCCAGCTTAGGGACAATAAAAGAAAACGAGGAGATAGGGGCCATTATACTTTTTTAAATTTTAAATCTTAAATTGAGACTGAAGCCTCAAGGACGGAGTGTCATGACACTACCTCTTTGCCTATGCTCCTATAAGCGCGATAAAGTTTTAGGGCTAAAAGAAATTACTACTTTCCGTAAGATTTTTGAATAACCCCTCAAGTGAGACTCGAACTCGGTACCGCTGATGGGTTGCAACATTACATCTCACAAAACAACTCTCTTAAATTATATTTCTTAAATATATTTGAAAGTAAATTATAATCCATGCGTTATTTTAAACGATCCGAGGCTGTTTGATCGTGATTCATGAATCGTGAAATCTACTACAGACCCGCCGCGCCGGTGCTCCTGAAATAGTTCACGTGAATGACTGAACTATTTATATAATAGGTACATTACGTTCGTTCTTTTCATACGTAGGAATACGTTACAGAGAATTAGTCTTTGATGGGTTTAAATTATTGTTATTTTTTAAATTCAGATATTTGGTGGGATAAATGGGAATTGGGTTTTTTTAGTTTTTAATTTAGGTAGGATCTTTTCGTTGGCTAGATGTTTTTAAAGTTCAGGTAAAACTGAAAATTCGTATATGACAGTTTTAATTCCAGTAATTTAAAGTAACTGTTAATACAATGCTAAAAAGTAAAGCCTATTAATCTGTGCAGGATATTTAATTTTAAAGTATAATCAAATTAGAATTTAAAATCTTTTGATTTTTTAATGCAAAATATCCACCCATTGTTTTAAATAATAAAAATTAATTGTTAATTATCTGTTACTACTTAAATTGTAATGGTTGCTATTAAACTGACTGCAAACGCAACGGTTGTGGGGTCGATTCTCACTCGTATAAATGAAATATTTAATATTTTCATGTCCTCGTTCTGGTAACGCGCGATGGGTGAATCGCGGCGTTGAGTTCCGCTATTCAACATGTAGTGCCTCAATAATTCAATGTGAACGGCGTGTCTTAACACTAGGTTCCCAGGTTCCTCTGCGTAATCTGACAAAAAACGAATACGTTTATCCTATTATAATGCATGCTTTGCATGGCAAGAGGTTATATAATACGGTAGGTCAACAACATTTCATTACAGTTTTGTAGGACGCGAGAGCTATAATCTTCTATTGTAGTGGCTTACGATACTTCCTGATGGCGAGAAACAATAGTCGTTAATTTATAAGAAATATAAAAGTAATAAAATGTTAGCTTAAACTTTAATGTGTCTTTTTTCTCAGCTTCAGGTTTTTATTGAATATAGTGGCTCCGTTCTCCGCTTTTCGTCTGAACTTCAATCTCTCTTTGATATCTTATCGGAAAAAGAAAATTCGATACGATCATTCCTTCGCAACTCTCTTCTCTTCGCAACGCAATCTTAACTCTAGGTTGCCTCTGCCTACTTTATGCGGGATAAAGCGTGAGGCAAAAAAATTGCTATATCAAATACAAGTAAGCAGATCTCAGTTCCAGTAATTGTTTGCGCAAAGTTTTTAACATGAATTTTGAATGTTATCAGTTTTCATTGTTATTTCTGTTTATTACAAATGGACACTATATTATATTTATTTATTATCTATGTAAATGTTGTTTTTTTTTAATTTTTCGGGGCAAATAAACACCTCGCAACCAGAGTTCCCCCGAGTGGGAATCGAACCCGTAACTCGCACGCTTGCGCCACTGCGCCTTCATTAGGTGATACGTAAGCTTTTAAAGTTCTCTTAACTTTAGTCAGTAAGGTGCCTACGTCTGTGATAAGATACGGCATTCCTTAATCTTCCACTTCCTTTTGTGATAATGCATTTGAACTTTGCTTTAAAAATGTGAACTCAGTTTAACCTCGTGGCGTAGTGGTACAGTGAATGACTGTTAATACGACGGATGTCGGTTGGATTCCTCAATCTGTGTCATGAAATATTTTCTTTGCTCTGCCCACAAAACGCGGTGAGAACGCTAAAAAATAGGGCCGAAAGTGGGGAAAAGAATGTTTATATTTCCATTTCTTCCGCTCTGGTGTCGAGGCAAAGCGCGGCGTTGAGTTCTGCTACTCAACACGTAATACCTTCAGAATTCGTCAGAAAGTGGGGAACGGAGTGTCTTAACACTAGGTTCTCTCTGCCTAATGGCCTCTCCAAGGTACATTATATCTTATATCGTTAAATTTAATAATATTCATAAAATAATAATTTCATAAGATGTTTATGAAATATATTCTTTATTCATTTATTCATCGCTTTGTATAATGTGGCTATTGTCATTAAACTACTTCCGGCTAGATTTCCTATGATCAACCTCGGTTTATGTGCTCACTATAATTATTTTATATATATCATGATTTTTTTATAGCTTCACGCTGTATCCCGCACATAGCAAGGTACGTAGAGGGGAACATAGTGTTTAAACACTCTATTGCTATTAATAGGAGAGAAGGAGATTAAGTAGGAGAAAGAACTCTCTGTCGAATAAATATTAATATTTCTCAAAGTAAATATCGAATCTTTAACCATCGCCTATTCAATTAGAAATCGTTCCACTGTGCAACAATGACGTCTAAATAAAAGAAAGATAAAAGAGACAATTTAATCTTTTCTGTAAAAAAACACCGTTACAATGATATCCATGTCGTTTATAGGAGCTTTGCCCTCTGCGCGTGGACTACAGTCTTACAGACAGCAGACTAGTTTCATTTTTTATGCTTTACTCTATGGGCTGCCCATAATGGAGTAGGCAGAGGGAACCTAGTGTTAAACACTCCGGTCGCACTAAGACACTTCCGATCTCCGCTTTTCGCTGAATTCTGGAGGCATTGCGTGTTGAGTGATGAACAAAAGTCCAACGCGTGCCTTGCTTCGTTATGACGAAATGAAAATATTAAATATATGATTCCCCCAAGCTGGAATCGAACCAACAACTGTTGTTTTGTTTTATTTTTCTCTTAAATCGCAGTTTAATATTATAGCGTGTCGTAAT
This sequence comes from Heliconius melpomene melpomene, assembly GCA_000313835.2. Taxonomy (NCBI): domain Eukaryota; kingdom Metazoa; phylum Arthropoda; class Insecta; order Lepidoptera; family Nymphalidae; genus Heliconius; species Heliconius melpomene. The sequence continues at coordinate 59,337 of HE669321.1, read as the reverse complement.
TTGTGATTTAGTATCGCCCGAGTAAATCATAATTACTATAATTTTTCGCCTCGCCAGCCTTTATTGTAACTTGTAAGACACGATTTTGACGTGTCCGCTGTAATTTTATGCTTTTTTTATTTTCGGTTTTGTATTTTAATATCGTTAACAAGAATGAATTAAGATTTTAGGATGTGATTTTCGCAGTTTTCGTGCGTTTAATGACTTATTGCACGCTATGGTTATTTATTAAGTATACACAATATTACAAATATAATAGTGCGGCGTTGTGTTCCGCCACTTAACACGCAATGTTTCCAAAATTCACTATGCTCCCTTTGCCTATCCTGCTGCGCGCGGGATTTAGCGTGAAGCTGATAAAAATATTAATTACAACATAATAGAACTAAATGTTGGTATGGTGTATGGGTTCTTTGATTATAGAGTTCCGAGCGTGCCAAAACTAAATGATGATCCCCATAGAAATTTTCATCAAAGCTACGTTAGTGCGACATAGTTGAGTATAGTTATTATTTATCTCGCCGACAACGTATTAATATAGTTTTCCATAGAAAAGTTTATTAAGTTATTTTTAATTTAAATTAGCTGACAATACTAGTTACCTAGTTTTTTTCTTCTAATAAAGACAAAAACATAATATCTCTTATCCATTTCATCTGTAGGCTGATATTCTTACTTCGCTTAATGTTCCTTAAAGTTCCTCGAAGCGTGAAATTCATTAAAACGTACTAGGAAGTGGTGAATGAGACGTCTCTCAGACGAACTTCCTTGAACCTTTTTTGTAGGTATTAAAAGTTTCATTATTATTAACTCATAATTTCAATTTAAAATAACTGAGAATGTTTTATTTTGTTTTGTTAAGAAAGTAACGGTGACTGTAAATGCGACAGATTGTGGGTTCGATAACCACTCGAGGCAATGAATTTTTTTTATAATATTTTCCTTTATTCACTCTGGTGTTGAGACAAAACGCGGCGTTGAGTTCCTCCACTCCACACGCAATGCCTCCTGAATTCGGTGGAAAGTGGAGAGCGGAGTGTTTTAAAATTAGACTCCCTCTACCTACCCCGCTTCATGCGTGATACAGAGTGAAGCTGAAGAAAAAAATATATAAATCTCATTTTGACAAAATTCTGTCACAAACCCGAACCATATCTGAATGAAAACGTTAGAATCGTCGTAAAAGTAAACTCATCCAAACAATATCGGCAATTGTCCAACATGAACTTGCCCTACCCTGGCACGTGTTAAGGATACTGTATGCAATAATTGGCTATTTACTGACCACTAGGTATGGGGAGAGCGTGCGCCGTGCGCGAGCGGGAGTGGGAGTGGGGGGACGTCCTGGACACTCGTTGTTTTTAACGCTTACGTAATATCCGGATTGGTTGACCTTCGGATATGATGGAATTAATTCTGAAAACTATTAGTGGTGTTATGGGGCGTTGATCATAGGTTTACATTTTGAAATTAAAAGTTAAAGTTGACTTTACTGTTAATTGTAAGTACTTTGAGTTCTAATCTACCAAAAAATATATTTAATTTAAATACAAATATTTTTAGTATTGTCGTTGTATAATTATAAGTATTGCATTCAAGCATTTTCCGCTTTTTGTCATATAAACGCAACAGTAAACAGGTTGTTTTTTAACATCGCTATATTCCTATGTATGGGAACCTGACCGGCCCCTGCGCCATGACGGAATACTACTATTACGAGATTCAATATCTAACCACCGCCCCACCAGCAAGCCCACATTTATGTTTTAATGGATCTAATTGAATTACTCAAGAGTCAAGTTCGAAATCATATTTGATTAACGCCCACGTGGCATTTGATTCGTCTCGATTTATCAATCTCTCATGCAGGTCACTCCAGGTCGGTGTCGTCGTGCTCGTTCCTAATGAATTGGGACATGAAATTATGTGGGTCGAAATATAATATGTATATATATTTGTGTTTGTAACTGGTTCTAGTATTAAAGTGCGGTTTCACAGAGTGTTTTGACACTAAGTCTCTTCTGTCTACCTTTGGCTTTGAGAGAAAAACTACAAAAAAGGTATCAATTTACCCCAAGTATTGTTAAATTTTTATCTATCATTTACGTAATTTAGAGAAAGGCTGTAGTGAACAATTTTATTTTCTACATTGTACTTAAAATCATTGGGTCGAGCTGTGGTTGAACCTACGGCCGTCGTTAACCAAGAACACCGCAACTCCGCTACGATAGCGTTCATAATAGTAGATATTTAATATGTCTTATATTAATAATCCTATATACTTAAAAATTAAAAAATCCAACCAGTAAATTAATCACAGTAATCTAAAATCTAAAAACGTACGCGTCGTCGTTCTAAGATTCATTAAATTCTGCTTTTATATTTATCCGGACGAACTTCCTTCCTCTACGCTTCTATTGTTAATTGTTATGTAAACACTCGGTCATACAGGATATTGGTTTCGTAAAAGTACCTAATAATGTTTTAGTATTCGGAAATACTATGATTGGAACATTTAAATAAGCTGTAGAGTATTTTAATTGAATAGGAACTCAGAATGAATTGGTTCTAATTGAATACTTTTTATATAGGGTGGACTATAGTTATTTCCGTTTGACCATATAAAAGGCAAAGCCAAGGATAAAAGCTAGTATGTTATTTACGCTATGTCCCTGGTGGTCCTACTTCCTGGTGGTGGGTAGCCAGATAGAACGGAGCGCCAAACGCTACGGTCTCTGCATATCTCTTTTGCCTCGTCCAATATCTTCAACTTCGTTATACATGTTCTTTGGGGCTTCATGCTTTTTTGACATCGAGGATGTGTTTCCGAATGTCAACAGAGTCATAATAAAATATATTTATTTCATATATCAATTAAATCTTTATATATGTTTTAAAAATAATTTGAGGAAAACAATTCTGTCTTATCTTTTTTTTTGTTATTTTTTGTTCCTACGTTTTGTTTTTATTTTTTAAAGGAAATTATTGAAATTTCAGTTTAAAATTATCATATTTGGGTAAAAACAACAGCATGGCCAACGCTCTAATTTTACCGTACGCAAAATGTGTGTCACGGCGGAACTAACGCGAAAATATTTTTATTTTTCAACCGACTTTTGCTGTTTCTTTTGATGTTTAAAACATTTTTTATCTTTCCCCTTAAAAAACAAAACAACATTATGAAAATGAGAATAATACGATGATTTACGTTCATAATAAAACATTGGATTTTAGTTATTTTGTAAGAGGTGTATCAAAAACACAATATTTTTTTATAAACCTTTAAAAGTAACATTATTTTACATATATTTTTAACACGAGGTTCCCAGGCTCCCTCTGCGTACCCTGCTATTTGCGGGAAACAGAGAAGTAATTTACTAAAATACTATATAAAATTTATTTATTTTCCTCGAAAATCTATCTGTTCATAACATTACTCGGTAATAGATAATATATAAAGTGTTATTACGATATCAGACACTAGAAATATTTGTACGTTAAAAAGTCGCTATACTCGAGTACATGTAATTACAATGTCTAAATGCGTTGGAATGCGTGTGTCAACGGGCGCCGTCTGCCTCTGACTCACATACGCCCTTACGTTCAATTGAAATAGGTCTGAATGGACGTTTTAGTGTCGTAAAGACACCACACTATCAGTCTACGTTTAGTCACTAGTGACGTCCCGGTCGGGTCTCGAATGGAAATACATTAAATTTCATCAATAGTGGTGGGTGTGATGTGTGACGTCACTAGCGTTGAGTCAGGCGCCCTTAAGTGACGTGAATGTGTAAATCATTGTCTTCTAGATGTGTTTAGCATATAGCAGGGTGCAGGAGTTTAGTGTTCTGCAATATATACTCGTTCCCAATTTTTGAGATATTGTGTATTGAGTGGCGGAACTCAGCGTCGCGTTTTTTCTGGCCAGAGCGAAGAAATGGGTATACTCGTAATTCATCCGGGATCCAACACATAACCTTATTAGTTTCTTTCCTAGGTAAGGTGGCAAAATGCTACTAGTATATATTTTTCACAGGTGTAATTTTCTTTTCGCCATGTTGTATATGATTTCTCCATTTTACCTATCTGGCTAAATGAAGTAAAACGTTAGGTATCACTATCACCGCCTTTGACTTAAGAAAATGAAAATGCAATTTATATACCGCCCTTCTATTTACCTTTTCTGTCACATAAAGGTGCGTCTAAAAAAAAATTATGGCGAAATCATATACAACATGGCGAAAAGAATAAGACGTTCTTTTCAATACAAATTATATGTATATATATTTCTCTTTGTATATAAGACGGGCGGACTGATTGAACAATGTTGAACGTTCCCACGTCCAATTCCCAAGTAATTGGTGATGGAGAGGCCTCGTCATCTGCAATTTGTCTCGATTGTTTCTACTGTTGCACTGACGTATCGCATCCTGGGTGTTTCATTCTTGTTTCTCCAAGATGTCCGTTTTGAACTATAATTTTCTACTTGTTTTGCTTCAAATTTGCATTTTTTTATTTTTTGATATTTACGATACGAATTATAAGATATTTTAAAGCGTATCGTTAAAAGGTGTTAAATAACAATTTTTTTGTGTACTACTTTTCTAGTATTTAGACTTACATCGATAGCAAAAGTTCTATACAATTTTATGGTTTTCTGAATATTACAGAAACATACTCAAAAAATCATCTCACACAACATGGCGAAATGAAAGTTAAGCTTTGCCATTGCCTTTTATTTTATTCGCAAAAAAAAAAAAAAGTTAGTAGTACTCTTCTTTTGCCAATACCCAACAAGTAAAGTACTTAAAGCATTCCTCTTTTAATTTACAAGATACTTCCCACTTTAAGAACAGTTTAAAAATAAATATATAGGTTATGGGTTCGATCCCCATTCTGGAGAATTAATTATATATAAATATATTAAATTGTCAGCTCTGTCAAGACAAAACGCGATGTTGAGTTCCGCCACTCAACACGCAATATCTTAGGTTCTTATTTTTTTTGTAAAAAAAAATGTCATGTTATCTTCAAAATTATTAATATAATGAAGTATCTAAATAATATATCATTATTTTTAATTTACATATACTAATATATTTTATGTACTTATGTTTTAGAAATAATACTATAATTATAAAGTTTCACCCGCCTCGCTCATTATGTGTTTTCCATTCTGCTTAATTATTACCAATGATAATATGTATGTATATCTACTTTATTAGAAAGTATGAATGGAATATGAGAAGAAAATGTCTTAAGAAATTGCAATTCTCATATGACTTGTGGATTGTGGTCGACATGTTTCTTATTTTTATTTTTTTCTGAATAAGATTCTAGTTAAGATTAGATTCGGGTTAGAAATAAATTGTGTAATTTTTATTATTAAAGATTGTTTCATGTAAATAGTACTGAAAAAATATTTGAAAATTTGCTCTCCACCAAAGTTGAGAGAGAGAGAGAGAGAGACGCCAAAATGTTACTTTTATTAGACATTAAATTTATTAAAATGTTTCGATTTTTATCTTCGAATAAAACATTTAGCGGAAAAGACAGATATTCTGCTGTTGACACTCTGCTACATTTAGGTACTTTACCTAACTACTTACCTACTTTAACTAGGTTACTTTTTTTGCCATATTCAAAGACACTGCTTATTGGCTTACGGAACATAACGCCGCCTAAATCATTATTAAATATCTCCTTACAATGATTAAGCAATCATTTACCATAATTTACGTCCATGGGAAGTGATCAAATATGTATAGCTTATCTGAAATAATACCCATTAACTACAGCTATTAAGTTTATTACTGTGCTAGAGTGGTCTAATTGCAACGTTTCTCGTGCAGGAAGCCGTCACGGATGCTGCGGCAATTACGTACGGAGACTATAGCGTGAACTGTTTGTACACAAAGTTGTTAATTTTTTTCGATTTTACGCTGTGTCGCTTGTAGCAGGGTAGAGGGAGAAAGAGGGAGCTTTGGGTTAAGGTACTCCATTCTCCAATTTTGCCAGAGCGAAGTAATGACAATTAAATATTTCATACTTTCGATGATTTTGCTTGATTGATTGATTAAGACTCTAAAACAAAATAAAAAAAAAATCATCTTTTCAAAATATGAGGCCAAAGTGCATAGCATACATTAAAATAAGAAAACTTTACAAAACACTAGGTCTCCTCTGCCTATCCTCTGCTGCCACCCTCTGCCTACTCTGCTATGTGCCAGACACAGCGTGAGGCACAATCTAAAAATAAACAATTCCCCAAATATAAACAAAACATTCACCGTATTTGAGTGACATCCAAAACGGGGAGATCTTCAAAACCACGCGTCGTTCTAGCATAAACTTATTTCAAACTTTATGCAAATGGATTAAAGTTTAAAATTGTATAATGCTTTTTCGACACTCTAATAAATACGTCGTTACGTTTACATTACCATATGTGAATATGGTATTTCGTAATTATAGTGAACTCCCTAGTGTGTATGAGTTTCAAAATTAATATTTTTACTTCACTTCATATATCTCGCATATGGCAGAGCAAGCAGACGGGAACCTGGGAACCTAGTGTTAACCTATCATTTATAGATCACTCTCCTGTTTTCGTTTATTTGAACAATTTCGTGATGGATGTTAGAAACATATCAGTTTAAATAACATACTAAACTATCTAAATTCAAGTGAATCTGTATATAATTAACTTAATAAATTTACCCTGAAGCGGACTTCAACTTACAACTATCGCGCTCAATAGCATATATTATAAAATAATATAATTTAATATATGCACAGCACGAAACCAAACCTGGCCATCTGTTACTATACGAACGTCATAAATATCATTGATCTAGGCTTCGCTATGAACATAAAAGGCATTTTTATGTCATTTACTATACAATGACGTAAACGCTGCCATATTCTACGTAATGTTACCTTACTTAGGATAATAATAATATATATCTAAACAACGATAGCTACTGTTACTTTTTAATAACTTTACTAGTTTTTACTATCTATTTACCATTACCAATGTTATCTGTATAATCAGTTAATACAAAAATAAACTTTTCATCGCGCCACGATGACGATGATGATCGTTGAGGCAAAGCGCGGCGTTGAGTTACGCCACTCAACGCGCAGACTCCAGAATTCGGCGAAAAGTGGGGAACGGAGTGTGTTGACACTAGATTCCCTCTGCCTACTCTGCTGTGTGCGGGATACAGCGTGAAGCTGATTTAATTTTTCATAATTAACTTTACTATTACCTATGTTACCTATACCATTACCTATATTAACTGTATGATCAGTTTATACAAAAAGAACTTTTCATTATGAAATAATTTATAAAATTCAAATGTGCGAATCAACGTCACCCCACATAGGGAGGGTTAGAGCACCGGTGCGCGTGCGCATGTCGAACTTTAAACTTAGTTCACATCGTGTAGTGGCCGAGTGTAGAAGTGTAGTATAAGTATATTATAGTAGTATAGTTATATACTATAGTGATGTTGTGCGGTTCGAGCGTGCCCGGCGCGGTGGCGGCGATGGACCGCGCGTACATGTCGCTGCGCGTGCGCAGGCCCCAACCGAAAACTACGGTAGGCTAACAATTATTATAATTTTTAACCTTTTGTTTTCTTATGTTCTGTTTTAAAAAAACGGCGTTACTAGTTAACGTTTTGTTATAGAAGCGTTGTTATTTTATTATTTTGTAAGAGCAGAGGGAACTTCGTGTTAAAAGCTAGTAAGAATCGAACTCATAATCATCGCGTGTAAGTCATTTGTACGGTACCTATTTATTAATTGATAATATTTTTTATATAGGTATATATATATATCAAAAGTTTTTGTAGAAATGTAATGTACAAGTTTTATTACAACGACTATTATCGCTTAGGTGAAGTTTTTTTCTACTGTAAGCAATACGTATACATAAAGTCTTTAAGATTGCGTGTGTTATACAACAAAATGCAAATTTTAAGGAATGAATCAGGTTTTTGCTATGTAATACAAGTGAAGTTATAGAACGATAATTTTAGTTCTAATTACATAAACTGTATTGTCGACGGTATACATATAACATTGTCATCAAAAACAGTTATGACTAACGCCTAGAGCTGCATCATCAATTCTTCATAATTCTAAATTTATTTTATTTCTCTGTCACTCTTGTAGTGGTATTCGTATGGGAAAATGGAACAACAGAGGTATTGTCTTGGCCAAGAAGCTATGTTTAACCACAAACTGTTAGTTGACCCATTTTGGTAAAAATAGTTTTCCTTATAGATAAGTATAAATGACAATTCAAAAATTCCCTAAGAATAGCCCTAGAATAGCCCTAGAATTTAATTTAAAATATCTGTTCCTTAGTGTATAGATTTTGTATGTGAATTAATAAAGTAAATGTCGTAACGCAATGGTGTCTGAGTGTAAATGGAATGGTTGTGTGTGAATAAGATCCTGAGGGGTAATATATTTTTTTTTCAATTTTCTCTCTCTGTCTCTCTGACGGACAAGGTGCGGCGTTGAGGTCCACTGCTTAACATGTCTCGAATTTAAGGCAGTGGAGAACAGACACTGACACTTGGCTCTACTTTTTTTTAAGCTGAAAAAATATAATATTAATTACGTTTTGTTTCAATATGTCTTTATAAAGTCGATTTGACTATAAAAATAATTACTATATAATTTCAATTGCAACGCCACTAACATATGTAGACTCATACCTAGTTGGCTCTAATTAAAACTAATGGGAACAATTCGTCACTTAAAACTCATTTATCTGGTGAAATAATAAACTACATATTCCATGTTAGGAACACTATTTTTTATTAATAATATGAAATATGAATAATTAAATAAATAATTGTTATCAAAACAACATTAATTGTTTTGGCTTATTTTATTTTAATGTCTTGTAGAAGTTAAATACTATACATGTATTTGCATCACGAGATTTCAGTTTGAGTTCATTAGAAAAAATAAAGATTTTTTATATTTATAGAAAAAAAACAAAGATTTATAAATGGGGAACGGAGTGTATTAACACTAGTTTCCCTGCTATGTGCGGAATACAGCTTGAAGTTGATAAAGATTTATATGGACGGTGAACTCGGTAGCGAAATTCAAAATTTCTTGATATAATTTGAATGAATGACCTTTCCTTGACATTGGCTTAAATGTTAAGGTGTTATCAGTATCTCGTGCGTACATCTCACACACTCTATTACATAAGTACTTACTATTTATAACAGCCAGGTATATATATCAAAATTTGGTTAGGTATATTTAATAAGTTTCGTAATGCCGTCGGCGAAAAGAGGAAAACGGAAGTGTCGTAACACTAGGTTCCCTCTACCCATCCTACTTTGTGCGGAACACAGAGTACATCTAAAAAAAAACGCCTGTAGAAATATTTTATTTCAGCATTTTGTTACTTAGGTACTGACTTATCTACTTAGATAAGTTTTTCGTGAATTTTTCTTTCTTCTATAAATAGAATTTATTTTTAGTAGACTGTTTTATATTAATATTTTAACGCGCTTGTCGGTCAAGTTACGTCAATTACATAATAATAAATCTAAGATCTTTTTACAAACTTGTCTACTAGTATGTGTTAGTATAAAATTAAAGGGTTTAGTTTATAAATTACAATATAGCATGAAAAAGAAAATCTAGCTTTTTTTTTAAATCATTTATTTTTTTAGCAGCACGCTGTATCCCGCACACAAAAAGTAGTCAGAGAGAATCTATTTTTCATTTCCCCTAGCAGCATTGCGAGTTGAATGGCGGAACTCAACCCCGCTCTTTGTCTCGACACCAGACCGAGAAAAATTAAAATTTCGTTTCAGTTTTCCTATTTTGATGTTTAAAAAGGCAATAATGAAATCAAATGGCAATAATGTTATTTTAACTTCATATTTTGTATATTATGTACAGTATAGAACCTTAGTAAATCAACCAAGTTCGTGGTTGATAGTAGGGTGACCACCTGCCGTGACGGGCAGGTGTGGTACCACCTAATGGAACTAACGGTTAGAAACGAAATCTTGTATTATACTTCAATATTGAATTAGTAATGTGAGAACTTTACTTTTTTTTGAACATTTTAGACATTATTTACATTTTATACGTTTAATTTATACATTGTTTCTTAAGAAGGTGAAGTTATGTTTTAGAATATAAGGAAATAACTGATTATTGTATTTATATTGATACTAGTAGCCGCCTGAGAACTTCAAAATCCAGGTTTTTTTCGTCCAAATTGGGGTTTTGGGAAATCATAACTTGGGTTCTCCTACTCGTACAAGTAGTAATGCAATTTCAGCATTCTACGCCGCATAGTTTTGGTGTTTTCGCGTTGTTTCTAAGTCAGACTCACGAAAGAATTTTCTGTATTATATTGATTAAATATATTTAAAAAGTAGAGAACGTAGTGTCTTAACATTATGATTACTCTTTGATGGAGTAGTACTAATCTTTTCATTAAACCAGCTTCTCCTGGGCACAGAGATTCCTAAAAAACACAGAAAATAATCTAAGATAAAAAAATAGTTGTACTTATCAAGACTCGTTCATTATTCTTATTTTATGGTATTTGACATTTGTGTCGACCGCACGTGCTCTTTGCCAGCGATGATCTGTAAGAATTTATCTTTTTTGCTAACTTTTTTTTTTTAAATATAGATAAGATATTAAGATATAAGGTAATATCAATGTCAAATCGATAATTTCATCAAACACCGATAACTGCTTTGAACCAATACCTACGTAGTGTTATTGTATGAAAATCGTGTTGCTAATGTTCGAAGTAAACATCATGTGATGATATTTAATACATAGATGTAAAGTTATGGACGTAGAGTTAGTATTTTGAGTTTTTTTTTTCACGCTGTATCCCGCACATAGAATTGGTAGACAGAGAGAACCTGGGAGTCGAGTGTTAAGACACTCCCGCTATCCGTTTTCCGTCGGATTCTGGAGACACTGCTTTTTGAGTGGCGAAACTCAACGTCGTAACTTAAGAGTTAAACGGTCAAAAACCTTTATAACAATTTTAAATACAAAAAGATTTTTACATTATTATAAAAAATAAAAAATCTAGGCTTTTATGAATAGAAACAAATTAAATTACTGAATTTTAAGCTAGATTTATTTTCAAATTTATTTTTCAACTGTCAGTAAAAGGGCGCCTAAAAAAAGTGACCACGTTCTTGTGACATCATGTCTGCCGTCCGTGCGTCCGTGCGTACTTTAGTTGTTAGATAAATTATTATAACCAATATTTGTCGCCTACTTCATGAGATTTAAATATTTATTTTATAATTTATTTAAACGCAAACGTAGCAATGTGGAGTTAGGACTTGCTAACTCGACTTTTAATATGATTAAAATACATTGAAGTTATAAATGTTCTGGCACCTGCGTCCAGCAGTGGACAGCGATCAGCGTACCTGGCTGAATAAAAAAATATTTGTTGATAAAATGGTTGTGGGAAGACATTACTTCCTAATTCTGACAACCGATTTGAACGACATCACCCACGTGGTCAGATATCGTGCGTGAAAAAGATTAACGCCCTATGTTAATAATCATTCCTAATCCATAAATTGCAACCATAGAGTGAAATATCAATCCATTTTTTGAGTTAAGCTTGCCAATAACCTATCGAAGTACTTCATTTTCATTGGCATGCAGGTTAGAGATTAGATAGATATGTCGAACAATCCAAGATTGACGTTAACTGGAGATAGGAGATACATTATTAACATCGGGCGTAAAAGTATTTGGTCTCTCTAAAATTCCCCACAAAACCGATATCTAAAATAACGCTTTTCCTTATCTTCACGCTATATCCCGCATATATCAAGTGGGCCGAGGAAATCAAGGGTTAAGACACTCGTTTCTCACTCACCGCGCATTTCTTGAGACCTAGCGTTTTGAGAGGCGGAACTACGCCCTGGGTTTTCTTGTTACCAGAAAAAGTAATTCACTCCTTCATGTGCTGCAGCCTTATATAATAAAGCGTTTACTTTATAATCATGTCTCGTGGGCCATATCAATGGTGAATTGAACCTTCAAGATTGAATTATTGTAAAAAAATATATCTTTTCATTAGAACCCCTCGTAAGTCGAGATTTCTTGCCCTAACAAAATGCCTTTTTCTTCTCCTTTGTTTCTTACATAAAATAATAATGTAAGAGGAGCTACCGCACTTGTCTTTCCCTTTTATAAATAAAAATCTTTGATATATGTTTGTGTGCTATTGTGTTTGATTTTATTTATATCGATGTATCTCGATATATGAATACCTACCTATAGGCAACTTTGTGCTTTAGTAATACTAATATATTTTTTTTAATTTTTACTTTCTCTTCTAGATAAATCTTTAAGAGGAGAAAAGAAGAATATTTTTATTTTCTCGCTCTGGTAACGAGGCTAAGGACGGCGTTAGTAAGTCTAAGTAACTAAAATAAGTGCTTACTGCTTACCTGTTTCATCAATACAGTATTAGTTTTGTCAGGTTTGGGATTAAACGATTGTGTGAATTGTCCAATCATATTTATTACTCAATATCGCTCATTTATTTACACGGTACGTAATCGCTAGTTGCGTCCATGTTTAAAGATGCTTATAAATGTATGTTTTTGAAGAATTTTAAATTGTTTTTATTCCTAAGTTTTGGGTTCGATCCCCACTCGAAAAAATGAAATATTTAATATTTTCATTTCCTCGCTCTAGTAACGAGGCAAAGCGCGGTAGAGTCTCTACACTTAGTTCCTTTTACCTTCTATACTTTAGGCAAGAGATGTGTAAAGTTTTTATTTAAATACATATTTAATATTGACTAAATAATCATGAAGAAAATATAGACCTAATTATAGTTTTCTTAAAGCAACAGAAATACGATATTTTTGTAGAATGTGCGATATCAAGTTGTCTGATAGAGTCGAATATATGTATGATTTAAATTATTAAATGATTTAATAAAAACGAAAAAGAACGTCAGCTAAACGATTTGAGGATATTGAGTAATGATGAATGATGACGACGAGTTGTAAAGTATTTGATGAGACGGCACTGCGCTGATCGTGATGACTAAAAAAAATTATAAATATTTGCGAAACACTATTCTATTACAGTCTTTTTGGGCTCAGAAAAGATTTTTTCTGAATTACTTCATAGAATCCACGCTAAAATAATTTAAATAATTGTATGTCTGTACATATTATAATACAAGAGCAGTATGAAAAAGTTCTTCCGTTATCGAAGAAAACAAAAACTATAAATATATGCTTGAAAATTTATTGTAATAGCATTGTTCTATAAATAGGCCAACAGGAAGTATAGAATGGGTTTTAGACTATGGTCTTTGTTCGGGTTTTTGAATGATAGTAACTGAACTTTAGTAGTTTACCTCCAAGGTAAATAAATCAATGGAACTTTAGTGAATAGAAGAATAGTACGGTACAAAAGTGCAGGTGTACCGTGTCTAACTTATAGGTACTTCTAGAGCGGACGTCCAGTGATGGTGGCTTCAAAACCTTTGTGTGTCGCATTATTTGAAATCAGAAATAACAAATTTTGGTCATTTTTGAAAACAGACAGACAATCTCATTAAATATATAATAATTTTTAAAAAACCCGCCACACTTGATATGAGTATTTCTTTCCAAATAGAAAAGTAAAAATATAATGACATTTTCACATTTTTTTGTCTTGACCTCAAGAAAATTTGTGAATTAGAAATTTTCCAAGTAACTCAATTATACTCGTACTGCTTACTTTTAAAGTAAGGAAAATTTCCACGAACATCTGTGCCCATACTGCTATGTTAATTAGTTCGTAGTAACGTGTGGTGTGTAATACGCAGGTGGCCGGTCTTAGTGCTTCTGAAGTTTTGGTTTGCTCATAGTTGCGAGTAGCCTACTCCAGAAAAGGTAAACTTTAAATTGTTGGATTAAATTTATATATATGGATGTGTAATAGGTGTGGATTCAATTCCCGTTATAAATGACTAAACTTTTCAATTTAGATTGCAAATCTAACAGTTGTGTCTTACAAGACCAGAGAACTAAACATATTTTAAATTTATTATTAGAGTGGAATTGAACTCGCAACTGGCATATACAAAAAGGCATAGTTCTACAGGACTATGGCATCCTCTCCATAATTTATTGTAGATATCCTAACTATCTCTTTAACGGTAATAATCAGAGCAAACTTTACAGCAGTTGACATTTAATTAAAAGCTCTAGATGTCCAGATGTCGAAGCAGATAAGGATAGAACAGGTGCGGTGACAGTTTTCAAGCCATTTTAGTTTCAAGACATTTTCCTTTTAACAGCATCTAATTTATATACTCACTAACTCATATTTAAATTAATCTTAAATTTTACACTCTATCTCGTAATATAATAAGTGGTGAGTGTCTTTACAGTAGGTTCCTTCTACCTCCTACCTTCCGCCTACTCTATGAAAAAGAAATATATATACCATAAAATATACCTACTTGATAGGTAGGTTAGTTAAATGTCAAATCTAACTACATTCTCGAATTACGGTAATATTCTTACGCAACGCGGACAAGATGTAATAAGTACTAACATTTACAAGAATATTTATTTACGAAAATATTATTTTCATATTTTTATAGCTCTAGTAATTTTATTCGTGTTCTTTTGAAGTAATAAAGTTTTTCTTTTTTTTTTAATGCAAAAATTTTAAATAATATTGCAAATAATATTCAATTTCACAAAATGCACTAGGGAATAAAAATTTGTTAAAATTAAAGAATTTAAAATCATGAATCCCTAAAGATGCATAATTTCCACGTGTTTTCGTTACATATTTTCGGTTTTGCAGTGTAGGTACGTTATCTGTCAGTCACTCATTAAGGAAGGTTTTTATATATAGAAAATATTTATAAATCTATCTGTTCGTCCTTAACTAGCTCGTTTCGTTTCAAAACGTCTAAACAGATATCGATAACGTTGATAACACTAAGCCAGGGTCGGTGACAGTTTTCGACATCCACGAATAGATGTTTCTGGTGTTTTATCTTATATTATACTTAAAGAAACTTTGATATCAGGGACTAAATACAATCGAGAAATGTCATAATATTAGCTACTTGCTAAAGATTATGCTAAAAAGATCTCAGAGTCGTCTATTAGCCTTAAATAGTGTTAAGTCGAAACAGAATTTATGCAAGTTAAATGTAAGGTCTGTTCTCTTTGCATTTCACTTGTAAACATTTTTTTTACTTTCACGCTGAATACAGCAGGATAGGCACGGGAAACCTAGGGTAACTCTATAGGACTATAGAGTATAAAATACGTACTGCTTAGTAAGATTGTGAATTTAGATCACATACTGGAGGAAAGTTAAATAGAGAGCTAGAAAGGGAGAGTGTGCAATTTATATTACAATGTTTTAAAAATGCAGAATATAGAGAACAGAATAACGTCTCACTAAATTTTTCTCCTTTTTCTCTTTTTGTTTGAATGTATACAAGCTATAATTGTATCCATTTATTTTCAAATACTGTTTCTATCTATAATACCTCTACATGAAAAATACCTCTCTCATTTATTTCATGTAATTGTAAACAAACTTATTTTAGTTTTTTTTGTTTCTTTATAGAAATTGCCATATTTCTGACGTTAATCTAACAATATCCATGCTTGAGCATTTAGCTTACACTTATCTGGAGGATTGCCTACATTGTTCTGCATCACATGACTGCCTACGTAACGCGAGTGTAATCAGTATTCTATAGTGATTGCAGTTATTTTCATGTAAAACTAACTATGTCACGTTTACGTTAATGTTTCGAGTTGTTCAGTACATTGAATTCATTCCACAATTGTATGTAAATACGTATTTCTGAATACATTCGTTGCATTCGATTTATAATTGTTCTAAGGCAGGCAGCTATTAAAAGATTATATTTTTTTTATTTTTACAATTTTCAATTTGTTTTCGTTTTGCAATGCAATAAACAATGTTTATATATAAAGTTGAGCCATTTACTTAAATTTTTGTATAATGTTATGAATAAAATCAGTCCAATCAAGGCTAGTCGTGGCATTTGGGTACAATGTACTGTACAATGGCATGTGATTGTAAACACGACAACTTGTAGGTTCGATTCCCACTCGAGGAAATGTAATATTTAATAGTTTCATTTCTTTGATCTGATGTATTCAATTGAGACTCAGAATTCGACAGAAAGTGGTGAGTGGAGTGTCTTAACACTAGGCTTTCTCTGCCTACCCTGCTACATGCGTGAAGCAGAAAAAAGTATATAATCTAAAAGTACACTAAAGGTGAAAAATGTTCATTAATAGCAAACAATCTTATTTAACAAGACGAAACATTCCTAAAGAATACAACAGTTATTTTTAACGTTCAAAATATTCAAATATAACATACATACCTATATATTTCTTATTTTAGCGTTTTGTGTACAAGTTCATACAATGCTCTGGCATTATATGTTATTGTTTTAGACTCTATTCACCAACTTTGCAACAAAAGGAGTTCGAACATTATCACCGGCAATTATCTTCGTCTTTTATCCAACAGTTTTGTAATTGCAAAGTTTGAGCTCTTTGTTATGATAATCCTTTTCATATTTCTTATCATTTAATCGGTTCAAGATGTCGATTACCTCGGAAACACTGATAACACCTTATCAATGCAACGGCCATGAAATGTAAATAAGTATTTTGAAATGCTGTTTTCTTTTTTGGGTTTAAGAAATAGGTCAGATTTGGTTTTTATAAAACTTGAATTTATTAAAATCATTTGCTTAAAAATGATCATCAACTCGAACGATTTTGACGATTCAAGATTTTTTTAACTGCTGACTGGTTGTTATTCATATGTTATCAAATGTTTTGTATTCTGTAGTGTTTAATACGATTTACAAATCATAGCTTCACGCTGTATACCGCACATATCGGCGTTAGTAGACTAGTGTTAAGACACTCCGTTTCTCATTGTCCGCTAAATTCTTCCAGCATTGTGTGTTGAGTGGCGGAACTTAACGCCGCGCTTAAAATAAATTAAATGAAAATAATAAATATTTCATCCATATCCTTGAGTGGGAATCGAACTGACAACATATCGCATTTACAGTCGGACGCTTGTGCTCCTGCGCCAAGACTGGCTTTTGTAGAGTCGATTCCATTTTCCTCTTCAAAGAAGAACAGCCTAATATTATGAATTGGTATACAATATAATAGTTGTTATTGTTAATTTATATCATGTACAAATCATAGCAATTTAGATAATTTGTAACTCATGACTAATTTCTAATATTTATCGCATGACCTATTCCTTTAGGGTGAATTAACGCAACCTACATTTGGTTACCAGAAATAGTCATCGAGATAGCTTTTTGCGTACTGAATTGTATTATGATTAGACCAGGTCCTGAATCAGATACCCAGGATTTGTATTTGGTGCTTCTATTGACGTCATATACAATGGATCGTTTTGGATAAGTTTGGTCCAAGCTATTTTGTTGTTGGGTGGGGGAATTAGCTTGTCACGTAGACCACTTTTTGGTTGTCGAATTAATGTTTTAAAGTTGAAAATTGCAACTTAGTTTCAAAATTTAGTCCCTCTTCTCTTTTTTTCTTATAATAATAAGATATTTTTTTAATAATTTTAATAATTATTCTATGTGAATATATATAGCTAAGACTTTTAAAAACATATGTGAAGAAAATTTTGAAACAACGTTTCAATTCGAATGGTTTATGTTATTGACTAAAATGATAAAATATTAATTTAATAAATGTTTGTTATGTTTATAAATTTCGGTGTTGTTCGTTTTGTTGCGGCGGCAATTATTAATCAACAACAATGTTGATTATAGACATGTAATTCCATTGTCATCAGGTTCTAATCCAAATTTCAGCTTAAAAGGGCACTGGGAAATTAAATGGGATTAAATGGTGAGGTAGAAACATGGCAAGTTAAATAAAAGCTTGTAAAAACTTTTGCTTCACAATTATTACCTATAGCGGTATATGAATGCGAAAGCCACAAAAAAGTCGAATACGAGTACCATGACTTGAACAAACCTCACATAGACGGAGCGGTGGTAACTAAGACTGTCGTCTGACAGGTTAATGCGTGAATACTTCAGATAGTGTAGTCGATGTCTGCAGATTGGTTATCTATTAGAATTAAGCAATGAAGGTGGAAACTTGTAATGACGTATCTTTAATTCCAAACACATGGTTGCTTATTTTTATTCTAGTTTTCTTTTGTCTTTACGCCTATTAGTATGTAGGCGGAACGTGTTTGGATATTTAATAAAATATATGTATTAATAAATTATATTTATTTATTTTTTTTAACAAAAACAAGAAACGTGGCACAGCGGCACGAGGGCGTAACTGTAACGCGACGGTTGTGGGTTCGATTCCCACTCGACGAAGTGAAGTATTTATTTACGTTTATATTTCCATTTTTTCTCTCTGGTGTCGAGGCAAAACCGCGGAGTTGAGTTCTACCAACAACACGCAATGCCTCCAGAATTCGGCAGAAAGTGGGGAACGAAATGTCTTAACATTAGGTTCCCTCTGCCTACCCTGCTGTGTGCGGGATACATTGTGAAACTTTTAACAAAAAACAGAAAACAAAATCTTAAAATTCAAGTCTCATTGTTATTGTAACAATTAACACAGTGGTCGTAAACAGAAGATAGCTTTGGTAAAAGAAATTTATATCAAAAGCCGTGATAATTCCAAATATCGATAATTCCAAATATAATTTATCAGCACGTCCGTCATTCCAAGGAGAGGACGCTCGAAAACTGAAGACGCAATTAAATCTATTTCCACATCGAAACAAGACCGTCTATAAGTTTTAGTTTTAACCCAAATTCGCGGCATTGGTGTCTCGATATCCGCCTCGAGATATAACAGCCAAGGTTGTATTGTATATTGATAATGAAGTGCATCTCGATATGGATGAACTTGGTGAGCCACATTTGTTAATGTTGGTACTTGACTACACATGTGGTTCTTGGTGAATGTTATTACTTATTATTATTACTAACTATTATCATTATATATGAAATGGTTTTCAGCAATTATTTGCGAGAGTTAATGTTTTTAATACATTTGTCTAAGATTACTCTTACTCTTTCTCTCTCTGGTTGTGGTAATAGTGGGATGAAAGTTTGGAATGGATGGACTGTGCAGAACTTTAGTGTTTGGATTCTTAAATGGGACTGTCTGGTAGGTGAACGACCTCCGGGTCTTTTCCTCCCAATGGTTCCAATGATGACTGTTTGAGGCTGTCGTCTTCGCATAGTCCAATGTCCACACCAAATAACATGCAGGAGATGCGTGACAATTATAAAAAACCTTTTCACTTATAAACATTCATTCAAATTCAAAATGGGTGCCGTAAAGGCGTCCTTTTGTCACAAAAGAAATAAAAATGAGATGAAAGATACATAACAAGCGTAGCCTTGAGACATTTGGTCGTCTAGATAATTCGTGATCGGTGTTAAGGTTATTGTACTGCCATCCTCGCTGTTGCTTAACGCTCTTGCAACATCCTGTCCTGTAGAAATACTTGTGTTGATGTTTGGTTGCTTGGTGTTTTTTTTTGTAATTATTTGACAGTGGTAGGAACGAGTGGGGAACGGAGTGTTTTAACACTGGGTTCCCTCTGCCTACCCTGCTATGCGCGGGATACAGCGAAAAAAAGCTGAAAAGTGAAAAGTGAAAAGAAAAAAGAAAAGCTGAAGCAGAAGCTGAAAAGTTATCATTAATATAGCCTCCGCTTATTTTTATAAACAAAATAAGGGGAGTAATTCTTTTAAATATTTTTTTTCTTTATCAATATCAATATTATTTTTACACAAAGTTAAAATTTTACATGTAAATACCGTGTTTACGATAGGTAGGTATACGAACTTATTGGTTATACTGGTACTATTTTGAATCCTAAATGACCACGCACTCATTAGGTGCTAACTGCGAGCTCATCCCGGGCTTCGTGACCGAACCGAACGTTAATATAATTTTCGTATACAATCTAATTTACATGAAATACCACAGCTTAGAATTTTCCAAACTGTATTTTTTTAGTTTTTTTTTTTGGAAAATCGGTTTTTCCCTCTATTTGTAAGGAGAGAGAGAGAGAGTAGAGTTATGTGTAGATGAAAAGTAACGTATTTTTGCGATAGATTACAACATACTAATATGACAGTCAAATTCATTATTTAAATTATTTAATAGCAGCTACTAAGTGTGGAACAGTATACTAATATAATATTTTTTGTATAAAATAAATGAAATTAAAACCTCTAAAATGTTACATATTTCAGAAATTCCGGAACGGCCATTTATCTTAAATTATTAATGTTAATTGTTATACATATACTTTTTTGTATTTAATACAAACAAAACTGTACTTTTTGTTGTATTCTTTGTTAGGCTTCGAGTGTTGAGTGCGCATTCGCATGCACCGTCTAATCACTCAACTGGGAGCACCTCACGCCCGTACATATGTGATAATTTAGCTTTGATATTATATTATATCGATTATGATAGTGTTTTTGTGTTATTAAATAATATTATATAATTGTTTTCTATAATATATATTTTTTATATTTATAATTCCGCCGCTTCATGTTGCGATGACCGTAATGTCTCGTATGGGCGAAAAGCGGAGAACGGAGAGTGTATTGCGTTAAGCATTACGGGAAAGAGCGTGAATGCGTAAAAAAAAGTACAATATTACCATAAGGCCATTGTGGCATAGTATCTTAAGCATACGCGATAATTGTGGGTTGTAATTCGAAATTAGAGAAACCAGCAATAAACGAAAGGTCGTAGCGTCGCGGTACAGCGTTAAGTTGTAAACGTGTTAGTTCTAGGATCGATTCCCATTTCGGGGATTGAGTTTCCCCACTCAACTTTTTTAATAAAAACAGAGTGTCTCAATACCATGAGTGTTCCCGTGGTTCCGTCTGCCTACATCTATCATATGTGCGAGATACAGCTTAAACCAAAAAAAATGCGAAATCTAGTATCGATTTTAGTGACGTCTATATTTCGATGTCGTAATCCAAAGAGCATCAAACGCAAATCGAATGACACAATATAGTCATCTCATGATAGCGGCCCACGTCGGTGATACCGGCGTTTAGTTACCGGGGTAACTAGAACCACCGAGCTGACGGGGCTCTTTAAATAAACATCAGGTACCCACCATCCACCTATTCTGAACTACTCTTTGTTATAAATAAAATATTCTTGGAACTGTTGCTTATCGACAAAAATGTTGTTAATGTTACACTTTGCCTAGACACTTGAGCGGAGAAACGAAAATTTTTTATATTTAATTTCTTCGAGTGGGATTCGAACCCACAATCCGTTTACAGTCACATGCTTGTGTCCCTTCGCTACGACCGGCCTCAATTCTGCATTACATTTTATTAATATGAGAAAAACTATATTTTTTTAAACTCAACAATTTCTTTACTTATCTAAGAGATTTGTCATAAAAAAGAAACATTAGCAACACATATTCTTTTCTAGACTTTATATAGCTTTTTTTCCATTTATTAATGGTATTGTTCATGTAATTCTAAAACTACTTGTTAACTACTTGTTGCAGGAAGTAGTTTCAGGAAGCTTTACCGCCCAATGTAATAGTCAGTAGGGCGAAATATAAATCCATTAAGAAAATTACCTGAAAACCTCATAATTTCAGTAGTTCGTAGAAAACTATAATGTGTTTGATTGAAATTGTTTGTATATTCATACTACAGTAGTAGCGTTCGAAAGGCGCTCACGAGTCACGAAAGCGACTAGTCCAATGCCACCTTGCGATGTGAGCGGACGCGTCTACTCGGTTAATTTAATTTTGATACTTTTAAATGTTTTATAATAAAAAAAATGTAGGCGATGTTTTTTTAGTGTTTTTTTGTGTTTATTTGTGATTATTATATGACTGTGCTTTTTATTCTGTGGATATGTTTTAGTGGGTTTTTAGTTAATAGAAGATTAACTTAAAACCTGTATTAAAGAATTGATTAATGCTTTTTTTTTAAATTCTGTGAATAGTGAAGTTATTTAGAATATATTGTGATATTTTGGATTTTTTAATCTTTAAAATGGCACGTATAGCAACAAGTGCAGTACAACTCTGTCAACGTCTTCAGGAGCTGTATCCGCAGAAATTTCAGTTTCCAAATAAACAGGTTAATATTTATTTCATAATATTTCTTTCTTAAATATGTTTTATCAAAATGTATTTATTTTATTTAGTGGCAACATATTAATTTTTATGAAACTAAATGAAAAATAAAAATATTCCAAGTATATATTAACAATCGTATTAAACCCACACCGATTGCATATAACTAGACATTCTTAAACTGCGTTTAATAAAAACAATTTTATATAAAAACTTATTAATTAATAATTCATTTCTGTTCTGGAAACCAGATCACATATATGTAGAGAGAGTAAATTGTTTGTGCTGGCACGTCGCTCCTTAGAATGTACGGCATGATGTACATACATACATACGTAAATATATCTTTATAGTAAGTAAGTATATTGTATGGATAAAATTAAATAACCAGCGTCACGGTTCTGGCTTAGCAGAGTAGGCAAAGAAAACTTAGTGCCAAAATATTCCGTTCTCTAATTTTCGAGATGTTGCATATTGATTGTGTGATCGAACCCACAACCATCTCGTTTACAGTCACACATTTTCCCACTGTGTCACGACGGCCTCGTAATATATGTAATGTGTACGTTTGTATGCTTATATATAGATATGTAAACTTATTAGCAAATACTTTGGCATCGTGATTCTTTCATTTGTGATAGATGGCGATTGTTTTTCATATTTTACTATGTTTGAGCTCACCTAAGTTGGACACGTGTTGGTTTATTTTTCTAATATATTCGTAATATCTCTGTCTATGCATTCAGCTCCGTTGGGAACGAATTATTTTTATTTTGTCGCTTTGGTAACAAAAGAAATATTTCGAAAATTTGGGCTTTAATTGTTTTAACATTAAATTCCTTTTGCCTATCCAGCTATACCGCGTAAACCTATGAAAAAATTAAAAATAGTATTATTTACTGTAACAATGTAGAAAAAAAATCTATGATTTACAGCCAACGAATACTTTCACATATTTTACCACTTTGAAAATTAAAATTATCACAATCTGTTACTTTAATAATTTATTTACAATGCGTAATTTAACTCTTTGTCCAAGGCTTTTGGTTAAGCGTTTTATTGCAAGTCCAAACGATGGATGTCCATTATAAATTGTCCTTATATTTGTTCGACTTGTCACTTTGAAAAAAGATTAAACAATTATTGCTTTATTCCACCAGATTATATTTTATTATGTCTGCCTATTATTGCCTATTGTTATATTATAAGTGTCTTATGAGGCCAGTCATGGCGTAGGGGCACAAGCGTGCGACTGTAAACACGACAGGTTATGGGTTCAATTTCTACTCGAAGATATTTCATATTTTAATTTCCTCGCTCTTATGACGATTGCAAGCGCAATTTTACGTTCCACTACTGAACTGCGTGTTGTCTCCATAATTCGACAGAAAGTGGGTAGTGGTAGTGACTTACTAGGAATAGAGTGTCTTAACACTAGCTTCCCTCTACGTACACGTTTTTGTGCGTGATACAGTTTAAAACTAAAACAAAGAAATACTTTTTAAAATTGGACCTATGACTTAGAAATTGAATATCATATAAAACTCTTTGGGTGCGATATATTCATTCGTCGCATTCAACGATATACCTTAGAATATCATCATCCCGCCCACAGAAGGGTAGGCAGAGAGAGCCCAGTGTTAAGATACCCCATTTCCAAATTCCCGCAGAATAACTTACCTTAGACGTATCAAAACTAAACACCTATCAGCACCCCTAGTTACTCACTCAAAATATACTGCAGTAAAAACGTTTCGGACTTGTCAGTCTGTTTTATAGTTCAGTGGCCGTTGCTTTTATTGCAAGGTTTTGGCAATAACAAACTTCTACGTAGCGGTTATAAAATGGCGTTTACGTTGGACGCACTTTTATAACCGTTTCGTGGCTTCAAACGATTTTTTGCTCTTTTTCCTTTTTTTATCAGCTTCACGCTGTATCCCGCATGTAGCAGGCTAGGCTGAGGGAGCCTAGTGTTGAGACACTCCGTTCCCCTCCGTTTTTGTTATTTATTTTTAGTTAACTAGTTTGTTAGTTAAAACTTTTACTGGGTAATTGTTCTTATAACCTTAAATATATATCTATACCAACTTATTGAAAAATAAACAAATAACTAAAAATTTATTGGAATTAATAATAATAATACAAAGAATAACAACAAAAAATAATATCTAAAATAGAAAATTCGTAACCGCTATAACCTCTTACCAATCCACAGCCAACTCGACCGCAGTCCAAAACAATTTTAATAACAAATTAGTTTTAATTGTGTGTCTCGAATGGTTGAAATTAAATATGACTAACTAACTCTTCCCTGAAATAGTCTGTTTCGCAAATGTAGCAATAAGTAGTGAATAATGTTGTTTTGTTGTTTCCTTTATATGGTAATATGTAATGGCATTTATAATAATATTTAATTTTATATAGGTATATAACGTAAAGCGATGTCGTACTGCAGGTGTTGTTGTCTTTGTTGTTTATGTTATGGCGTATTTGTTATCTTCCTGTGAACGCGATAGTTGCGGGTTTTCATTCATTCAGAGGAATTAATTCTTTTCATTTGTTTCCGAAACTTGTTATGGCGCTTGGCCTAGCAATTTTGGGAGATTTTATTTTACACTCCGTTCCCACTTTTCGGAACAGAACTTCGCGTTTTGCCTCGACACCAGATGACCAGACCGAAGAAATTAAAATAATTTATACTTAATTTCCTCGGGTTGGAATCGAACCAATAATTATCGCATTTACATAAAAAATGCCTGAAAACGACTCCCGTAAAATGACAAAAATAAATTAAAAACACCATTAAAATGTATATTTCAAAGGTAAATATAAAAAGCAGGGCAAACACTAATTGAAACAAACACGACGTGTTTACAGTGTTTTTGCTTTCAATTACTTAATCATAATATTAAAAGTGAAATCGATTCATCGACTCCGAATAACTGTAACTATCTCGATTATTATATTTATGATTTTAATACATGTTATTTGGATATCATCACTATCTTATATCGTTATCGATTTATAATTTTATTATCGGAATAAAGTGACCAATAACCGGTATTTATTACGTACATGTGTCCGACAGAAAAAAATACTTGCATTAAATAAAAATCAGCTTCACAGCAGGGTAGGCAGAGGGAACCTAGCGTTAAGATACTCAGTTCCACTAGGTTCCCTCTGTCTCCCCTCCTGCTATGCGCTATACATTATCCTTGCAATACAATAAACTGGGCTATACAATATCCTTGGAGGATTGTTTATACTCTCACAACATTTTATTTTATTTGTACTATCAAGACAAAGCATGGCATTGGGTTTCCATTTTCCACCGAATCCTGGAGGCATTGCCTGTTGAGTGGCGGAACACAACTCTGGGCTTTTGCCTTATTGCTAGAGCGAAGAAATGTGGGGAACTGAAGTAGTCTTAATAAGGACGGAGTGTCTTTACATTAGGTTCCAAGGTTCCCTCTACCTACCCTGCTATGTGTGGCATCAATACAAACTCAAGCTAGATAAAAACCATTAAGCACAGTATAAAAATAGAATCAATGATTTCATAACACACGATCCCTTTATGATGAGAACAGATGCGTGGGTGCGAAATGCGAATATGTTGTAGGTATAGTGATTAGCCACCAGTGGTGCCGCTAAGCCGATTGTGATAAGACTCCCGAATGGTGATAGAGCGAGTAGAGTGATGCGTGGACGTGGGCGGCGTGTAAACAAATACTTGTTGAACAATGTCAAGTGAAGGTTTTGTATAGATATTCTAGGTTTAGTTTTTTTTTAGTATAAGTAGTAGAGAGTTTTGTGATGAATCACTTTATGTTTTAGGGTTCCATAACTTAAGCAAAATAGCAACCTTTATAAGTTCACTTCTTGTCCGTCCGTCCGACTGTCTCTGACTCTCTGTTAAAATGCTATGCCTGCTATGTGTGAGTTACAGCGCTAAAAAACAACCTGTGAACATGGGTCCTATAGGTTTTAATTTCTTCGAGTGGGAATCGAATCCTAAATCCATCGCGTTTACGTTATAGTAGTACGCTTGTTGTGGCTCTGTGCGCCGACTGGATCCAGGACCTATGGATCTTCAATGTGTTACTCGTAAAAAGAAAAGGGAATTCTATCTAAAAGTTTTAAAGTATAGTACAATCAGATAAAGGTGTCGTGAAATAAACAATATGGCAGCTTCTTGCGTAAATACTTCTCCCAGCCAAGGCTAGATGAATGCGATGATATGTTGGTGTTGCTGCGTAGAATGGTAATATGCCGTTTTGTTTTTGATAATTACTTATTATTATTGGCTATTTGGATATTTTTTATTAATATAAATAAAAACTGCTTTTAAATTACGTAAATGAATCTATACAAAAAGAAAAATGTAAAAAATATTATTTTTATTTTAAAATATATTTTTAGCGTCACGCTGTATCCTGCATACGGAAGGGTGGGCAGAGGGAACCCTAGTTAAGACACTCCGTTCCCCATTAAATTTCCCATTCTACACGGTTAATTAAAAGAACAATTAGGTATTGAAAGTATTGATATCTATTTATGTATATATCTATCTACTATTTAAAATCCGTTGTTTTAAAGTCGGTTATTAAAAATATTTTAGCTGATAAAGTAGCATGAATATATTCTTTCTTCTTTCTTAATCTCACCTTGAGCAGAAAGAAGTTGATGATGATGGCGGACCCCAATGCCATGCTTTGTCTTGATAGTACAAATAAAAGAAAATGTTGTGAGTGTATCAACAATCCTTCAAGGATATTGTATAGCCTAGTTTCCATACTAGTTTTAATGACTTCACGCTTTTTCACGCATAGCACGAGGGAGACAGAGGGAATCTAGTGTTAAGATACTCCGTTCGCCACTGGCAGTGTTGAGTAACTGAATTAAACTTCATCGCGTTTAAAGTCTATAGATATCCTACTAAGTCATGAAGGCATTCTAGCTTTTATGTTTCTTTTATTGAAGATTATTTTTTTAAGCTATACACTGTATTCCGCACATAACAGTGTAGGCAGAGGGAATTTGGGAACCTAGTGTTAAGTTTAGACACTCCCCACTTTCCGCCGAATTCTGGTGACAGTGCGTGTTAAGTGGCAGAATTGAACGCCGCGCTTTGATTGAAGATTAAAAAACTTTAATATCGAGATAAATATATATTTTTTTAAATAAATATCTAAAGTATAAACTTTCTCACATAAAAACTTGATACACTAACAAGTGAACTAAAAAAATTTTGGCTTTATAAAAATACTAAAGCACGGTTACGGTGTCCGTTACATGCCGTTAGTTTAAACGACTAGAGTCAGACATCTTGAGTCTGTATTCATATATCGTGTGTCTTATTTCTTATTGCAATACTTTAAAATAATGGTTAATTCATAGAACTTGTTGTTATTATTTGGCGTTTTAAAAGAAGTCTTGCCAATGTTTCCATATTAATATTATTATAATGATGAAGAGTTTGTTTGGTTAAACGCGCTAATCTCAGGAACTACTAGTTTTAATTTAATTTAATTCTTATTTAACAGTTTTTAAGAATCGTCAATATATCTGTATACATTATTGAATTGAGTGCAATCAGGACACGCAGGTTTTAAGCACGATTATAACATGATATGTTTTATAACATTTTATCGTTTATTATAGGAAGATTTTTAAATTGTTATCAAATATAGTATCTTTCGATATTGTAAAGGAAAACAGAAAGAAAGGCTTGCTATTAAAATAAAAAAAATCTAATCAGCTTAGAAAAGCAATGAAATCTTCTACGGAACTGGCATGAGTTTTACTAATAACGAAATATATTTTTAACTTTGATCAGTGATACAGTTTACTCGCATTGCCATGCTTTAACTAATTGTGTTCTTTTTTCTTATTAATTTAACAAAGTGTTATATTAATATTACTTTAAGATATTCATGTTTTATTATAATTTTAATATTTGCTACCAATGCACTCGACCACAGATAAACAATACTTAGGAAATAACGCCCCAGACTCTGAATTTAAAATATTTAGAAACAAAATCATTGTTTCTGAAAATACAGAATATTCATAATAATTTATATTTATAATTATATATAATTAAATATTAATAAATTTATCTGTGAAATGGAGTAAATCAAGCTCCAGTCCCCCCAATCTCCGATTACAGACACCCGACGACTGACAAACGCGTCTATTTTCGTCAGTCATGTCGTTTACCGGTCAGTCATGTTTACCTTACGCGTTTTGTTATGCGGAAGAGCGACGGCGATCTGCAAAGATTCAAACTTAATGGTATAAAGATTGGAGAAATTACAGCACTTTTATATGAATATGTGTTGAATAAATTATGTCACATTTGGTATCGTTTAGGTGTAATTTGTTGGTTTTCTGTTATGGCCTAAACAAACCTCGGCATTGGATACTTTGATATGTATATTTTGTGATTTTTTTTTATTGGCCTCTTCTGGCATTTGAAGTTAGTGTAACAACTATATAAGCTATATTAACTTTATTATTTGATACAAAATTGCTTGCAAAAGTCTATTTCAGTGAGGAAATATTTATTTATTTCATTTTCTCGGGTGGGAATCGAATCCACAACCGTCGCACGCTTGTGCCTCTGCGCTACGAGAGCCCAATACGAGAAATGCTCGTAAATAAAGAAAAATCGTTATCTCACGACAGTCGAGATAAACATTGTTGTGTGTGTTGGGTAAAACCACTTAAACACACACCGTTGACATCTTAATACGGTTAAACAGTGATCGGTGTTTTTTTTTCTTTTTCAAATATTGTACAGTGACTTCCAAAACGGAAGTCACTTATTTGTTTTTAATGTAAGTCACAAGACCGGCCGTTTAATATTGTTCGTACTGGTACGAAGAAGTTAAATATAATTATTTATACAAATTTTTATTTTATTTTATCAAGCAACGGATATCAGGAACTGGTGAAATTAGATTGTTGGATTGTTTTTCACAAAAAGAAATAATGCTTATATCTAGCGGCCAATCCTTGATATTTTTTTTTCTAGTTAACCTTGTATTGTATTAATTATCTATCGACCTTAAATTTATTTTGCTATACATGTCACGCTGCCTCATTGTGTATTGTTAATTGTCCAAATAAATACATCTTTGATACGCGTTGAATAGAAAATAGTATGAAATCCTTGACTTTGTTATATGATGACCGAGTGCAACTGAAAGTCCACCGGAAAATAATTAAAAAAAAATTAAAGGCGCTTCATGCTGTATACACAGTAGGGTAGGACAGGCAGAGAGAACCTAGTGTTCTGACACTGCCGTTCCCCACTTTTTGCTGTATTCTGGAGGTATTGTAGCGTCCTGAATAGCAAAATTCAACGGATTATTAATAAATAATAATTGGGGATCGAACCCATAACCGTCGCGGTACACTTGCACTCTTGTGCCCCTGTGCCACGATGGCCTCAAAATTCAACTTATTTTTCATCTAAATTAAGTACAACTATAACATATATTCTGCACAGAGTAAGGTTTAAATTAGCATATCATATTTAGACTAGATAAATTTCAGTAGGCTGTGTAAAACTGTATGAACAAATGTCATTGGGCGAAGTAAGCAAAGTTAAATAGTTTAGCAAATAAATTTTGAGAACTTTGATTGGTGAGGAATTAGAATTTGATTCTCTTTTGTCAATCAAATCAAAATCGTACTCTTATAATTGATTAAAGATGCTAAATAATAAATAATCTTTTTGTAGACAAGACAGATAAATAGAATAAAAAAATAATCAAAACGTTTTAACTGATATTTATTTATATTTATAAAATAATAATGTCTAGAATATTTCTTTTAAAATACAACAGAGATACTATGAAAATTTAATTCTACCTTCGAATATTAAGTATGTATTGTATTGACTTCTTAATTGAGATATTCATGGATCGTGATTCACAAGAGCGCACAATAATCTGCGAAATGTATACCCGTATAATATCTTCAATACAAACATTTGCTTCATACGAGTATTGAACCCGTGACCTTCTCGATGAGGTTTAACGCGTGCTAAATATTTGCACATGTGCATATAGTCTTAATTGAGACGAACATTGTTAAGTGATTTGCAACGACGTTTTATTATGATAACTGTTTAAAGTAAAATAATCTTTAAATGAATGAAATTCAGATTTGGCTTTAATTTTTTTCTATTTCCATTTTCCGATTAATTTTCGAGACATTGCGTGTTGAGTGGCAGAACATAATGGCGCTTTTTGTGTTGGTACCAGAGCGAGGAAATTAAAAAAAATATTTCTTTCCATTATTCTATTTTCGATTTCCATTTTCCATCCAATTTTTAAGACATTGTGTGTTGAGAGGCGGAACTTAAGCTGTGCTTAAGGTACCAGAAGGAGGAAGGGAAAATGAAAATAATTCATTTCTCCAAGTGAAATTTGACTCCACAACCACATCGCGTTTACAGTCACTGTTCCACTACGCCATGACGACCTCATTTCATTACCTTCATAATTTCAATAACTATAAAATACTTATTTAATATTTTAAAATAATTAGAACTTGTAGTATAACACCAAAGTCTATTGTATTTCTTATTCATAGTTTCTAATTGAGGATATTTTTATGCACTTGCAAAGAGCCGAATTGGATTGGTCATTGCTTACTAGCTAAGTGACGTCATTGCGGTTTAATTAGGCCAAGTCTGACTACATACGGTGGTTGCAAGTTCAATTCTTAATTTAAACTTTTACGTAATTTTTCATATAAATGAATATGTTTTTTGTTTGCTTCTATCACATAGTCTCTTTACCCAGTATGCAATATTATTTATTAATAAGGGGGAAACAATAATTGAGTTAGGATGAACCTAACATCTACTAAAGGTTCTACTTTTTCACTTAATATCTCAATATTTAAAAAATTGGGGGGTGCGTGGGTAAGTTTCTTAATGTCAGGTTCCTTCTGCCAGTTGGAACCTTAAAAAAATAAATTTTATTTAGACTTACCACTAAGTTCACTGTACCCCCCTCCAATCCTAAAGCGATGACTTCATAAAAATAGTAGGTAAATATCTAACGTGGGAATATGACGTAGAGCGTGACGGCTTAGGCTTTGTTTAACCAGTTGCAATCCGCGCGTGGGCTTTACTGGGCGATTCTAACTCGAAACCAATTTTATTTTTACCATTAAATAAGAAAAAAACGTAGAAATTTATACTCTATGTGATAGTGATAAGAGTGATAAGTGATTTTAGTAGTTGCTTGTAAATGATAACGAATATCGTTCTTATCGCCTCGTAGTATAAGCTTCGTTTAAGCTAATATTGGTTAAGTTTAGTTTGTTTAAGTGAAAGTTTTTCGTTTTACGTAGTATAGTTTATTGGATTTTGCTGTGTATTTTCTATGTTGTAAGGTGCTTTTTTGTGTGGCCTACGTTCTGGTTCGTAGTTCATGAATGAACATTCTCCAGGTATGTTTAAAATTATTTAGAATTAATTAAATTCTTATTATAATAGATTTATTTTAACTGTTATTGGGTTATGAATTTGTTTATATTAAATTATTTGCTTATTAAGGAAGATTTTTTAAATTTAACAATAACGTTTTTTTTTATTTAAAAAAGTAACAAATTAAATATTTGTGTTCTTGTTAAATCATTTTTTTAAATATTTTTTTTATATTTTTGTTTGTACTATAGTAGAATAGATACTGGTCTAAGGTTTAACTTGCATTCTTTTAAATGGTGAGAATTTTTTGATATTCTAAAAAAGAAAGTGCCTTATCCGATTACTTAATATGCAGTTTTCTAAAATAACTCGATAATGTTTAGTTTCTTATGTTAAATATAACATATAGGTATATATTATAATTTTTATTAATTGGAATTGAAAATATATATTTTTTATATTACCATAAATATTAAGAAAAAGAAAACATTTTAAAATTTATTTGATAAATACTTCAGAAAAATCTATAGATAGGCACTTATATCATCTCTTTTATACCATTATTATTATTTTTATTTATTTTATTTAATGTAAGTGTTAGGTGGCAAGGCCCTTACCCTGAAAATGTTTACATTGTACGTAATACAAATGATTAACTTTCAGTTTCTAAGAAATATCATTAAGTCATACACACAGACAGGAAAGTCTACACATATATTTCTCAATTTGAGTGATTCATTAATTTATTTAATATGTAATTGAGTTATACCACTTTTATAATGATTTAAGGACAGAGACAAAACTTGTTATTCACTAACTTTCCTTGGAACTAAAAAAAATGAGAATATTATCTTATAAATTTCAGAAATGGGTAAAAGCTCTCTAAAAATGTTCTATGTAATTAGCTTAGTCGTAAATATTTACAAACAGGTAGAAACGGAGAACCTAGTGTTAAGGCACTTCGTTTTCCAAGATGTTCACTATTTTTCGCCAGGTTTTCAAGTCGTTGTGTGTCGAATAGTGGAACATAACGCCGCGTATATCGAATTCATAACAGTCGCGTTTACGGTCGCACACTTATACCCCTGGCAATAAATACACAAACATAACATATATATTCATTATATTTTATACTAATAAAATTCCACGCTCTTTACTACGAGAAATCAAATAAAATGCCGTCGACGTCTCTTACTCACTTTCTTAAGCCTTATTATAATTATAATCACACTTTGAAATCGTTCTTAGTTTATTTATAGACTGATAACTATTCTGTTCTATTTATACGTGAAACTGTTTAAGTAATATATATTTAAGTAGTTTATTTTCCTGCTTTTCGTAGCGATTTCATTGACGTGATCAAACGCGTAGGTTGTAGGTTTGATTCCCTCTCGAAAACGTGAAATATTTAATATTTTCATTTCTTCGCTTCGCTCTAGCGTAGAGGCACAGCGCGGCCAGCTTCGGCCACTCTAGACGCAATGCCTCCAGAATTCACCGGAAAGTGGGGAGCGAAGTGTCTCAGCCCTAGGTTCCCTCCGCCTACCTTGTTGTGTGCGGGATACAGCGTGAAGCTGATTTTAAAATAAACAATTAACAATAACTTTAGTAAATAATAGATCGCTCTATTGTTTATTATAGTAGAATAGTATTTAGTAGTATCTAGAGAACTTAAGTGCGTATTTACAATTGCCTTTCGATTATACCTTATTTTATAACTTTAAAACACAAAGTATTTACATTGTTATAAATTATAAATGATAAGATTTATTTCATTATTGAACCTTAATCCTGTACTTTCTTATCCACGTGTTTACTATCTGCCATTTCATCGTTTATCTCTGGAAAGGTTGTATTTGTATTTTCTATGGCGATTTCCTACGTTATACTCAGAAACGTCAATAACAGTTAATTAGCATTAGCGCTAGTTTTATTTTATTTTTTCTTGTTTGTATGTAAAAGCTGTAAAGTTTTCTTAGCTTTGACAGTGGCTTAGCGTGAACTAATCAGCTGTTCCGTGCGCCACCCTAAAATATATATTAACAAAGAAATTAACAAGAAAGAAAAGAAAAAAGTTGAAATCGAACCCACAACCATCTCGTTTACAATAAGATTGTTTCAAACGCAATTATATAGAATTAATTGCATCATCCTTACCATGCATGTGCTTTTACATTATTGATATTTACAATTTGTCAGCACAGAAAAAACATGTTAAGTAAACCAGTTCGTTTCTGCGTGACAGCTTAGACGATAACGGAATAAGTTTGTTTTGCGTTTTAAAAGAAACACGCACTGACAAAATGTTATAGGGTAACCTAAAAAAGGGTGGGCAGAGGTTACCTAGTGTTAAAACACTCCGTTACCGAAGCACCGCTTAATTTTCAAAACTGCTGTTAAGTTAAGGAACTCTACGATGCGCTTTCTCTTGTTACCAGAACGAGGAAATGAAACTTGAACTTGCATGGAAATCGAACCCACAACTGTCATGTTCACAGTCAGACGCTGTGCCAGTGCGATAGTTGCAACAATTTTTTTGTAGTTTAGCTTAAATAATAAGTTTTGTGAATGAATATTAAGTTTTATCGCATTATTGCTTCTTTTACCTGCTCTTTTGAAAGGATAAGTATTGCCTATCTCATTTTAAATCTTTTACATATTTTATTTGTTAATTACTTTATATTGTAAAACTTAAGTCGGTTTTAAATGAGCTTTGAAAAACAACTTAAAGCCTCAATTTTTTTACTTAGTGTAAGTATAAGAAATTAAGCTGTCTTATATTTTTTTATTCTTTTTGTTAATTTTTTTCTTACTTTCATCAATTGATGAAATAAATCACAAGGAAATGTGGAACTCTTTATTCATTTCTTACGTTATTTCTAGTCTACCTGTAATCGTAATAGCTGTGGATACAATCCCAACTAAAGAAAACAAATTGTTTTGATTACTTTAAGGTTAATTGCGGCGTTGAGATCCGCCACTCAATATTCAATGTCTCCAGTTCAATTGGAAAGCGAATATCTGTGTGTCAGAATTATATACAGCGTGTTGCAAAATATATATATGTGTAAAGTTATACATAACATGTTTTCAGTATCACGCAGCCATTTCGTGATAATCTGATAACAATGATAACAGAACAAATTAATCAACACCCACATTTTTAACACCTAGCTTCGTTAGTTGCTACTTGACTCTAGTGAGAATAGGTAGTGTCTCTTTACTATTTATAATTAGTTATATTTAATAATAAATATTAAATTTTAGTTTTCAACGTGACATACTGTGTTTTATAGAAGTAAATATCTTTATAGTCATTTTTTATTGTGCTATTAATAAATTGGAGTTAGTAATTGTATTATAAATTTGGTGTTACGGCGTTAGGTTCCGTCAATTAACACGTAATGTCTTATATTGGGCAGGGAATTAAAAACAAAATGACTTAGCATTAGGTTCTTTCTATATACTGACGGACAAAGTACAGACGAAACTGCTAGATTTAGAAAGTTGAAATTTAATATCTAGATTTCTTAATATTTTTATAAGTAATTATAACTTTCAATAGATGCTGATTCGAATTCGGATAAATATATTCATTATTTACTTATTCCCACGGACGTAAAATGGCGGCGGAAGTTTTATGCTTTTAGTGAAACAATGTAGGAATCACGATTCGACAATTCCTTTTTTAAACGATTCTTTAAATCCGTTCGAAACTTCTCGTTTCTTTTTATTACCTGTTGGTTTTTTTTTTCTGTATTTAATATTGTTATTTTTTATTATTTACAACAGGATATAAACTTTCTGATTTATTTAAAAAAATGTATCTGATTTCCGTAAAATTTGTATTTAATAAAATACTTTTAATATTTAACAAAAATAATAGTGATGTGCTAAAATAATATTTATTTTATTTATGACATTAAATCGTAGTTACTTCCTGCACGTTTAAGTTTAAATAAAAAAAAGTATATGCACGAAATGTTATTTTGACAGTATCCAGATTACTATGCAATTATAGAATTTGTCTTAAATTATTGACGGTAATAAAAATCTAATCGCGCTTTTATTACAATTTACAGCGCAATCAAAATCGGTGCAGTCGTTAAACGCTTCCGCCGCGTCTGGTACTTTAAACGTTTGTTAAATAAATATATATATATTTTGTGTATGAAATCGTATTTTAGGATAAGCAGGGAGAGTCTAGTGATATAAAACACTCTCTCTCTATTAAGAACATCTCATGTTGTATTGTGGAACTTAACGCTGCACTTTGTTTACATGTAAATTTTTCTTTTTCATTCTAAGATTATTTTACTCTGTAAAACACAGTTATTACAAGAAATTGTTTTTTTATTTAGATTATATATCTACCTTCGTGTGAGTTGTGCTTTCTGCTTTAAAATAGGTGACACAATGCCTTCACTCATTATTGAGAAGTTATTAACCAAGCTTCACTGGGTTGTAAGTAGTGTCTTATTTTTATTTATAAATTATAAATAGTGATTTCATTCTATTTCTTCACATAAGAGTTTTTCTAACATAATAAGTAGTACATACATAATCATGTTTATTTTTGGTTATTTTTAAGAAGAATTTCTCTATTAAAAATTGGGTTTGTATGAATAGGTGAAAAAAAATAATTCTACTACACTTTTCTATGTTATCAGAGAATAATTATATACTTATAAATACTAATTAGTAATACGTCACTCCGTTCTACATTCT
This sequence comes from Heliconius melpomene melpomene, assembly GCA_000313835.2. Classification (NCBI taxonomy): domain Eukaryota; kingdom Metazoa; phylum Arthropoda; class Insecta; order Lepidoptera; family Nymphalidae; genus Heliconius; species Heliconius melpomene. Next base: position 22,913 of record HE669321.1, on the reverse strand, counting down.
CTGCAGCTTGCAATCCAACCTTCTATTTTCTTTGTATTTAAAAAATATGTATCTTATATAACTTTAGTCTATTTTAAGTGCGTAAACAATATGTCTACGTGATCTTAGCTCCGGAGGAAAGTGTGCCTTGTCAAATAACAAAACGTACGAGTAGACTATCAATACCGAGAAGAACTTTGCGAATTAATAATATTATGTTACTCTTTATAAATATATGGCTATTTATACTCATATTATAAAATTGAAAGGCTTGTTGGTATGGTCAGCTTAGATTCAGGAAGTACTGGTTTGATGAGAAAAGGAGAGGCCACTCGTGGGGCTTGGGGCATAAGTGTGTGACTGTGAACGCAACAAGTTGTGGGTTCGATTTCGAAAGTAGGGGCATTGAAAGTGTCTTATCCGATTAGTGTATAATTATTTTAATCTAATTTCAAATTTGCACTATTGCAGTTTTTATAATAAAATATACACTATTTAACGTCGAAGATACAAAACAAGTTGCACATTCTTTAATTAGCCGGATTATACGTGTAATTAATTACAGGTTATATACCAATTTTGTAATAATACAAGTTTCACAAATTCGTTGTAATTAACATACTTGGTTTTTTTTACGATGCGTGGTAGTTTTTAATTGTAGTACCTATATACAAATTTTAGTTAGGTGTCAATTCATCTAGTATAATAAGTACAGGACACAAGGCCAAAGTTAAATCATTTTATCCAAAACAAAGAGTTATACGCTCTATTTTTGAACGTCTAATTATTTACGTGCGGCGTTGAGGTCCACCCCTCAACACTCAATGCCTTCAAAATTCGGCGGAACGGAGTCTATCCTAACATGAATCTGAAAAAAAAAACACCTAATTTCTTAGACCTGAGAAAGACCGGCGTTTTATTTGCTTACATCAAGTTTGCAATATAATATTAATTTATTCATTGAGTGCCAAAATTCTAAAAGTGTACGAGGAATCGTCAATAATTATCAAAGACAAGAAGTATTTCTAGTATTTCAGATGCCAAATATTTACTGGCAGTTCCTGTAAAATGTTAGGGATGTTTATTCCCCATTTCAGAAATTAGACTTGCAACGTTCTGGAGTCGTATCCGTTACCTTGGTCTCTCATGATGGACGGACCTTCATCTCGTTACATGGGAGATAAAATATTGCAACATAAACATCCTGAATTCGGACAAAACTATGAATCATTTTTACATTAAATAGATAATTTATTTTTGTGTTGCCCTAATATATGTAATACATATGTTTTATAAGGAAATTCAACGAAGTTGTTTATGTTATAAAAGTATCTCTGTTTACTAAGTTTTCTTGTGAAAATTGCTCTAGTTTGAATGGAGCTCAAAAATTGGTATTACTAAACGTACTTGCTAACTTTTGTCTTAATTTGGAGGCAGGGAACGATGTACAAGAACACCCCGTTTTCTTTTCTCCCTAGCAAAAGCATTACCTATTGTCCTTATAATTCGTAGTGACACGGACGTAGACATGTGAAGGGCTTATCTCCTCTGAGGAACCTGATGACCACCCCAGAATTTTTACTAACAAAAAATTAAGGCTGAAAAAACATTTAAACAAAGATCCATCTACAAATAGAAACAGATTTAGCATTTCTTTTTTAGTTAAATGCATTTTCTCGCTTTGCATTTGAATAATAGTTCAACACACAAATGTATAAAAACAATATTTAAATTTCGCACCATATTGTCAATTATCCCGTCTAGCAGGGTAGGGTGGAGGCCTGACCTTGAAAAATATCCCTAGTTTTGCCCATAATATGTTTATGTTTGTTTAGAAAACGTCCAACGACCGGTTTCGAAGAGGTGCGGGTTTAAATCCCGCGACGTTAAAAAAATTCTAAATAAGTATTTTTCTTTCCTAAGTGTGGAATAACACTTTTAAAAAAATATTAAAAATGACGGCAGATATCATATTATAATTTCATAAAGCCAAACATTATAAATATTTTGCATTAAATATTAACCCTTTAGTGACTGAGTTATCGGGGTCACTAATTGCGTCAATGGATATTGTTTCAATTGAAAGTGGTACCATTTATAGAAGACAATATAATGTGTCCTTACCATAGAGTGGTCATTCAAATCTGGACGGTGGCCAGGCTGATGGGTGATTGGTGACCGTGTGCGTGGTACGTCATGGGCTCAAGTTAGGAGGGATAGCGGCTAAGGTATCCTTGGCCGAAATTATTTGTTATAACAGATTTTTAATAATCTTTTGTTATATTATATTTATTTCTCCGTACTGCTAAAGCCCCTCAATTCATATGAGAACAGAGCTTCAGTACTAGTTTATCCCGGTCTACCCTGTTTTGCGGGATAGAGCGTGAAGCTAGAAAAACATACATAAACGACGATATATACCTATACGTGAATTCAAATTCCACTGGTCGGCGTTATAAGAATTTATAATGTAAACCGTTTCTTTTGTGCGGTTAGATAAAATGTGGTATTGGTTTTTAACAATTATCTAAGTGTCTCTATATTGAAGAGATGAGCGATTTGTTTCAAATTTCTACAACAAATATTCTCCTAAAATATGAGAAATGCAGTGAATGTATTAAATTAGCACTTTAATTTAAAAAAAAACCTTAACGCATTTTCCCGCAAAGCCATTCCCCACTTTCCGGAAAATTTTCGAGACATTGCAAGTTGAACAGCGAACCGTGCTTCGTCTACTAGAGTATTAAGATGAATATAAATTAAATCTGACCTTCCCCTAGCGAGAACCGAACTTACAACTGTCGCGTTTATAGTCCAAATATTATTTTAATTATTTATTACTTTATTTAGAAATTTACATAATTTACATAACATGATTATATCATAAATATCTAAACGCTTCTTCTAAATTAGTATTAAGGTCACACAGTTGGTTTGCAGATTCTACAGTCTACAGCCATATTGATTCGACCCTGGCCTTTTTGGCAATTACTGTTATTCACCAAGAATACCAACTCCAATTTAGTTTGATGTTTGATCTCAGCGTCAGTCGTTTGCTTATCTTTGATCTTGAACAAATAGACTTAAATGAAAATGTTTTCCACAAACAAGACTTTTATTTAAATATACATTGGGATCTTCGCGAAGCCAGAGATGTAAATTTAATCCATTTATTAGCATATGTATTTTATTCTTAAATTTTTTAGGAAGTATGTATTTGGTGCAATATAGTCGATGCTGAAGGTCTTGAGTAGTATTTCCGGTCAGTATTTTTTTGAGAATTAGGAAATAATTATATTTCGGATATTCTTTGATTGCTGGCAATAGATTCAGATAGCATGTTTTTTAAAATGGGTGCCAAGTTGAGATTGACTTTATAAGAATCTGTCTATCTCCCAATTTAAAGAACTTATATATTACATTATTTACTTTTATTCTATTAAGTAAAATAATATATGACACATACAGTTTTCCGCCATTGCCCGCCAATTCGTCTAATTTGGTCCGCGGCCGCCGGAAACGGGGCTGCTCGCTGTGATTGTCATAATAATTCGCATTATGTACTTACTGTGCTTCGTGCAGTCGGCAGTGCGACGGACGAGGCGTAGGACGACTGTATATAAATAATAATAAAATTAATAAAAAAGTGACAGTTTTATATCCTGAAAATCGGTTTCGGAGTTTTCAGACGGGTTTTAATTTGGGACGGAAGTTTTATTTGTTAGGAAAATAGTCTAGAAAAGATCTTTTTCTTCAAAAAAATTAATTTTAATGTCCTAGCAACTAAAGGATTGAAATATTAGGTTTATTTCTCGTTCTATGCTCAGTATTCAGTTTTTGTGCGTGTAAAATGGTTATATGGTACGTCTCCGATTGGAAACCTGAGGTAATTGCATGTTTCATGTTTATTTAATTAAAAATAAAGTTATTTTTTAATGAAGATCATCGTAGCACAGTAGGACCTCGTTTGTTCGTGGATATCGAATTGGGAATATTTTTTATAGAATTTTCCTTATATTGTAATATTAAAGTACAATTAAATACTATTAAATATCTTTTTATATGAAAATTAGTAGGTATTGCGGTTTATAGCCACACTTTCTGTATATATGAATATGTATTCACATTTTTCGTTCGTATTTTTATAGGTACGTTTGTAATTCTAAGTATGTGATTGTTCACATTTTTATTAAAATTATAACAAAAACACTAACTAGACTGGTTTAAAAATAATGAACGGGAAAGGGGAAAACAAATAAACTTAAAATTTTTGGGTACCGTTTACGGTGATAAACTTAGTTTACATATAGATTTTCCTGTGTCAAAAACGTTCAAATGATCTTTTCACTAGTTCTAACTTGAAGTTAATTATTAGTTAATTACGTATAACTGGGCTGTTATGGTAATGGCACAGCATCCAATCGTATCGGTTATGGGTTCGAATCCCACTCGTTATATGCGAAAAAACGTAAAAAATCCTTTATATAACTGTTAAAAATATTTTTCCTGTTTTTTTTTTAGTTCTGATAACATCAAAAATGTACAGCATAATGTCTGTAGGCACATAATAACAATCGTTAGTTATGTTGTCACGGTGCGGGACTTCCAGGAATACTGATTGCTATCAACTTGGCTCTTTCATTTACTATTTGTGTTTATGCAACTACGCTTCGCACTTTTGTATAATAGTGAAAACTTTTCCTAAATGTTATTTATAAATGTATTGGCTTCTTACAATGTTAATAGATTTGAAATATATTTTAGTTAAGAAGAGAAGTTAAATAGAATTTTAAAAAAACTTTTCTTTTCATAATTTTTATGTGATTTTATGCATATATGAATTTTATTATAGTGGGAGTGGATAGCTGACTGTAATATTTTTTTCTGGATATCTAATACCAACATTTGGTTCTGAGACAATACGTGTTATACTAAAAAAAATTCTTCTCCTAAAACTTATTAAACACAACGTCCGAAATGGTAGAATTCATTTATTTCGGATTTGAGTAAAATTTTATTATTTAACAATATCAAATAATAAAGCTTCACGATTTGAAAAAGCGGTTTCTCGTTTATTCCTGCATGTTGCGTAGGGAGAGGGAACCTAGACACACCGTTTCCCACGCAACTCCCAATTTTTGAGACTTACCGTATTGACGGGCTGAATTTAACGCGGCGTTTTGTCGTAGAGCTAGGAAATTATGTAAATTCATTTCTTCAAATTAAATCGTACCCACAATCGTTGTATAATCATACGCGGTCCTACTGCGCGACTCGTTTCATCTATAACATGCCATTAATTTAAACAATTTCTCCTAAACCAGAATCGGAAAACTAAAATTTAAATTATATTATAATATATTATACAAAAAAAATGCAATTTAAAAAAGTATCACATAATTCTCTATCCGAATATCCTACTAACCTAATTTTAAATATTCGCGCCATAAATTGATCAGTCAAGAAATATTTTCATAAGACTTCTGATTCGAAACTTCGCGTCCCGTTTAAAATTGGTGATGCTAAACAAGCAAACGTGAGATTTGGGTCGGAGCGCCCTGACTCGGTTTAATTTCTTAATCGTGTCAGACGGCAGCGCGTCTGTCAGTTTTGTAAGTCAGTTTATACCCTGGGATCCGGCCGTTGAATCCTGCATAAACGAGTTTTCTTAATTAAACCTATATTAATGAATAATACATGATTAGTAGAACAGATTACACCTGGGTTGCCTGGAAGAATCCTGCCGCAATCACCTTTAATTTCATTTTTTCGTAACTCGTTTTTGGAGATAATTGCACCAATACGTTTTTTATATGAATCGCACATCATTTGAAAGATAATCGCATAAGGAATTGGATAATTAAGGGTTGCCAGCTCTCAGTCTGCCGCAAGTCTAGGGTTGCCTGGTTTAAAGATGTCACTAAATGTTAATAATTTGCACTCATGTGTTTTTTTAATGAATTATATATCAAATTAAAGCTTATTTTTTTCTGAACACTATAAAACAGGGTTGCCTGGAAAATTCCTGCCGCAAACTGGGGTTGCCAGCGTTTGAAATATTTTATTCCGGTTCCGTTTGACTATGAGAATAGACGATGAAATGTGCGGTCTGCCCCATGTTTAAAGTAAATATTATATAATAGAA